>JAKOGI010001301.1:0-25000 GCA_029747015.1 Carnegiea gigantea
ATATATATATATAAAAAATATTATATATATATATATGTATGCATGTATATGTGTGTGTATCTATATATATATATATATATATATATATATATATATATATATATATGTATGCGTATATATATAATATATATATATATATATATATATATATATATATATATATATATATATATATACATATATATATAGTTATATATGCACATGTATGCATACATATATGCGTGTGTGTGTTTTTGTGTGTGTGTGTGTGTGTGTGTATATATATATATGTATATGTATATATTTGTGTGCGCGCGTGTGTGTGTGCGTGTGCTAAGTATTACTGGTGAATATATTGGCAACTAAGAAAGTTAGTATCGTGGCTACTAATTAACCATGCCACAACATCTGTAGGTGTTACTCTGTTATTTTTGCAGAGTCTCTGAAGGAATGTTAGTACTAGTATAATATTTCAAAGATAAGACTTCAAACCATCACATACTTTGGAGCAAGGGTAGGCAAATATCATACGATATATGCTATTCATTGTTGACTTAATGAAATGCGGATTGTATTAAAGAGATGTTGGTTAATGACTTTAATGTGGATTTGCTGGACATTGGGGTTAGGACTCCTTGCAGAAACACACATATATGCATAGGGAAGGGGACAAAGTCAAAGAAGTTAGCCTAGGTTTGAAGATATTGAATTGCCCTGTTTTCTTTGACTAGGGTTGTGATTTTGCACAAATACAAATCCAAGGAAAAAAAGGAGAAACAGGGGGTCTTAAATGAGGGCTTGAAAAATTTGTGCAAATCTTTCAAGTTCACCACCCAACAAGTTGATGGTTTTGAGTGTTTTCTCTAACTTAAAGATCCTACCTAGCATTAAATGGAGGCTTCTGCTTGTTAACCCCCAACCAGACATTCATTGCTGGCTTAAGCAACATGATAACTAATTTGTTTGGTATAGAAACATTGAGGATATCTTTAGCTACTAACGAACATGAAAAATGTTAGCATAAGAAGGTTGACACTTCAACGATTTGATACATACCCACATAGCCTTTGATTGATCATCTCGAAACTTTTATCCTTGGCCTTTGTATGTGTTCTAGAAAACAACTTCGCAGTAGTGACTATCTCTCCCGCTTTTTGCTATGTGAGTAAATTCCAAAATTATGTAAGCAACTAAATGTTGTAAATGGCCTGACATTATTAAAACACTACCTAAATAAGCAAATACGTGCCATCTTCTTTGAAATTACAGAAGCTGAAACTGATCCCTGAATATGACGAGTCCCAACTTTAGGCCCAGTGACTTTATTCAGCATGGATTGCCTCGATCTCTTCAAAAAAACTTGTTGATGTCTGCTTGTGATGCTGCAACTGTCTCTGAACATAAGGAGATAGCCATGGTATCACATCGGTCAGTTTCTTCTTACTCACTTTACACACCATGTCTTTATGATAATTCTTCCCTTTATCCCAATAAGCTTCCTTCACAAGAGATGCATGCTTAGTTGCCCATCGATACCGATCCTGCATTTCTCCACATTTATAAATCTCAAAAAACGAAAGGATGGAATCATGAAATAGGAGGAACAATAAATAATTAGCATTACTTAAAAACTCCAACAGTCATAACCATCAACAAAAACCATTGAATGTATGCTTAGTTGTTGGCACGTCAAATCGTTAGACAAGAACAATCATTTTTTATGTGCTGATTACGAATATATAACATCGAAAAATAGAATTCTGATCACAAAACCAACGAAATTTGCTGTCAAACGAAGAAAAAATTGAACTTCAATCAAATAATTGGAAAACAAGTACAACTGAGATTGACTTATTTTAGAAGCTTGAGTATTTGCAATTCAGCACAAGAAGTGCCACAGCAACAAATTATTAGTAACTTTGATTGTTGCAAAATTTTGTAAATAAGTTATTGGATGCCAGCTAACAGGCATATATGAGGGCTATAATTTTTATTCTGCTTGCTAAAGTAACAGAAATAGGTTGTATGCTTTGGCTCATTACCAAATAATAATTTTGTATGGCTTGTGAGTCGAAACGGTACATACTCCGTATGGACCAAATTAATATTCAATTGGGTCTTGTCATGCCAACATCCTTGATATTAATAATTATTGACAAAATAGGTTAGAACTTGATAGAGTTCACTATAATATTTTAGGTTGGGTCATTATCCAGTCAAACTAAATTTTGGTAAGTTCAGCACTAGGTCAAGTATATTTCAAGTTCACGTCAATGTCAAACTATATTAGCCAAGTTTAGTTAAGTTTGTCAAGCCCAATGATGGTATAAGTCTCAAAAGCTCAACAGAAAGAAATTGCACAACATTTTAGAGCTATTACTCACATTTGTTTTACAAAAAAAAAAAAGGGACCAAAAAAGTCTTCTTTTGATTCTTAAGATGACTCATAAGGAAACCCAGTTCAGATAATAGTTCGTCTTGAGGCCCCTTCACTTTGGGTATCAGGCCAGGTAACAATCTACTATAATAATTTAGATTGCTTATCTAAAATGCAGATAGTGTCCAACATATTTTAATTTCCATAAACATATTCCACAACACTCAGAAAAGTTGACTGGCAGATCGAGAAAGTATGTGGCTATAAGCATCAAATATGTAGTGCAGATGAAGCAAAAACAATTGATAAAAGTGAGGCTCAAGCCATCACAAGGCTTACTTGCCAGTGAACCTACACAACTCCAACAATGGACATCAAGGAAATAATGACAAAACATAAATAAATATATATGTATATATACTCTAAATGCATTCCACCGAAAGGTTTCGATGTGATCCAGTACCTCCCTCTAACATGTGTAAGGAGTCCTATAGTAACTTTTGATACTTACAGTGACTTGACGAGATACTTTATTATGGTCAAACCTAATAGAAAAACAAACTTAAATATAAAAAGGCTCGAATCAATGTAAAAAGCAATTAACAAGATAAAATTGCAAATAAAGAAAGTACTATCTATGTGTTCTTTTGATACTCACTATAACCGTCGGGGCAAAGAACCTCCAAGGCACCTGGATTATTCGTTGCATCAGATGAACCATGAGAAATGATTCTATCATCATGGGATATCATTGGTTGATCAAGTGGTTATGGAAGTGGTTGCAACTCATCTGAATCAACAAGCGTACCTTCAGCAAATGTTCCTCTCCGTCTATCTCAACCAAGCATTGAACTAGATTAAACTTGTGAATCAGATGCCATCTGTGAAACCATTAACAAACAATTACACACATTATATAACTTAAATTAACAAATATTGAAAATAGTATAAGAGTTAAAACCTCAAAAATGAACACAAATAAATATTAGAGTAACCATAAATACACATGCAAGAAGTTATGCTTCCAAGTTGCGAATTTGCACATAGGTGCACCAAAACACATTGAATAATCAAAGCAGAAAATATCAATTAGTCATAATCTAGTTACAATACAAAGGTCTCCATAACAAGCAATTTTGCATTATAGTCTTCACCATTGTTGTCCTCATCATCATATTGATCTTGTTTTTCATGATCTTCTTCATCTTCACCTTCCTCTTTGCTTTCATCTTCATCTTGGCCAGAATCAACTTCTTTAAGATCAACCTCCATAAGTTCATTGTACTCGATCAATGTTTCTTCATCCTCCAAGTCTACTGTGGATAAAGTGGGTGGATTGTCATTCAGATCCTCCTGAAATGCCATATCATCCACTGGCGCATCAACACTTGACTTGGCCTTGACTTTAAACATGGCCTACCATGCATTTTTATCATGTCTGATGCTCGAATATGTTGTGAAGTATACTTGTTGAACTTGAGTAGCCAATACAAAGGGATCATACTTTAGGTACTTCCTTGTATGATTGATCTCAACAAGCTTATACTGTTTATACATGTTTGTACCTTTCCACACGTCAAACCAATCACATTTAAATAAGGTGGTTTTATAACAACTATTTGCACCAACATAGGTGAGTTGGAGAACCTCCTATAAAAAGCCATAGTACTCCACCCCATCTACAGTTCTAACACACACCCCGTAATTCTTAGTTAACTTATCCTTTCCATTTGCATATGTGTGAAAATTGAAGTTGTTAATATAGTAGTTGCTCCACACGCACACACATCTTTTTTAGGACCCATTGCAAGGGCCCTAACAACATCATCGGTAATGTTTGAGTTCAAGACCTATACATCTGAAACATGTGTCACATATTGTTTTTATAATGTTATTATTACATAACATTAAATAATATGATTACTGCAAACTAATCACATATTGTTTTAACCAATCAAGAAATCGGTCCCCAAACTTACTCCAAACATCTTGAAGGCGAACATTAGGATTGAATTTCAATATGTCTTGCCCAAAATAACTAATAATTATAAAAAATGTCCAATGATCTCTAAAGTTGCCTACTAATGATTACTTACACATAAAATTAAACACATATTTTGAAAAATCCATATCATTCATATTCTCTCAATAATTCACAATTGGAAAAGACATGTTGATGAGCAAGGCAATAATCTTGATCATCCAGATATTTGGAATTTCCCTTGGAGATCGCATATCTAACATTTTTAGAAAAGATGGCAGGGATATTAGAATTACTTCCATCAACGCTAACTCTAACATTTTGCGCTACATCTCTAGCTTTTATGTCTACATTCTCACCAAAATAATGGGCAATGAAATTAGAAATCTCCTCTGTTAGATATGCATTATAAATAGAGGCTTCAACACGAGCTTTATTTCCAACCTTACATTTTAAGTGATGGAGAAACCTATATTGATGTCAACAAAAGGTTAGCATTCACATACAATGAAAGGAACCCCTGCAATTTAGAATAGATTTTCACCTTTCAAATGGGTACATCCACCTGTATTGAACTAGTCTGCCGACTCTAGCTTTAGAAGGCAAGTAGACAGGAAGATGTTCCATGACATTAAAGAAAGCAGGAGGGAAATATTTCTATAATTTGCAAATAATTTCAGAGATATTTTTCTCCAGATGAGCCATATCCTTTGAATCCGTGAAGAGCAACTCCCCTAAGGCGACTGGCAATAACATCTTCATGATAATGTGATAATCGTGGCTTTTCAAGCCATGAAGCTTATCACATTGGACATCTATGCACCTACTCAAATTTGAAGCATAACCATCTAGGAACTTCAAATCTTTTATCCACTCTTTCTTTTGCTCCTTATCAAGTGCAAATGGAGCGCTTGACATTATCATTTTTTTCTCCACCAGCCAATCCAGTAGGTTATACATGTAACTTTTGATGTTTATAATGCTAGACCAAATCTCTTCTAGCATTAACATCATCTTTCGTTTTGCCCTTAACATCCATTATTTTGTGGATTATTTGCTCACACACATTCTTCCCTATATGCATGACATCCAAGTTGTGACAAATCAATAACTTCCTCCAGTATGAAAATTCCTAAAAAATGCTTTGTTTGGTCCAGTTATGAGACACTCCACACAATGGAATTTTTTACCACAATGATCATTAGTTTTAGGCAACTTAGAGATACAATCCTACACTTTCTCTCATTCAACAAAGGAGGCGGGTTGGATTCTTCTGTCCTATTCTTGTAGAAGGCAACTTTGTTCTTTCTAAACAAATGGTCATGAGGTAAAAATTGATGATGGCAATTAAACCATGAATGTTTTTTGCCATACTTTAACCTAAATGACTTCATGTGCTCCATACAATATGGGCATGCCAACCTTTCGGCCATCATCCATCCAGATAGCATACTGTAAGCAGGAAAATCACTTATAGTCCAAAGTATAATTGCCTTCATTACAAAGTTTTGCTTCTTAGATGCACCATATGTTTAAACTCCAACGGTCCACAATTGCTTCAACTCCTCAATAAGAGATTGCATGTAAATATCAAAGTTTCCTTTAGGAGCTTTGGGTCCCAGAATAAGCAAACTCAAGAACATAGATGGCTTCTTCATTCAAAGCCAAGGTGGTAGGTTATATGGAGTAAAAATAACTGGCCAACGAAAATAAGTCTGCCCAAATTGACCAAATGGAGAGAAGCCATCTATACATAATCCAAGTCGGACATTACGAGGCTCAGTTGCAAACTCAAGATCAGCCTCATCAAGATGTTTCCAGGCCTCTCCATCAGATGGATGTGCAAGGGAGCCACGAATGCGTGGATTATCCGCATGCCATCTTATATGCTCTGTAACATTTATTGTTGCATAAAGCCTTTGCAACCTTGGTGTAATGAAAAAATATATCATTTGCTTCTTTGCAATAGGCTTACCCCCTATTGTCTTCTTAAGATACTTATCTGCATGACATACTTCACATTTATCCAAATAGGTAGCCTCATTCCAAAACAACATACACCCTTTCCGACAGACATCTATTCTTTCATGTTGCATTTCAAGACCAGCAAGCAACTTTTTCGTGCCATAGAAGGTCTCAGCCATCTTGTTATTATCAGGACATATATCATTAGTTAATGAGGCAAAACCATTACTAGCTCTGTTGGAGATGTTGTATTCACACTTAAGATTTGTTATTCTTGCAGCTACTGAAAGTAAAGATGATTGACAACCATCATATAATGGCCTCTCAGTGGCTTCTATCATTTTAAAGAAAGCCTTCATTTCAGGATTTAGATCTTCTTCAGCAATTATCGATCCTTCCCCCTAATTAGAAGCCATCGGTCCTAAAGCATCCATAACCATATCCCTCAATGGGGTCCCTTCAACACCATTTGGTGTAGACATGCGATTTTCAACTCCTAAATTAGTATGCAGTTCACCATGGTAAGTCCACTGATAATAATTAGGACGAAACCCATTCTTATAGACATGTAACTTGATAGTATCCTCATCTAAATAAGGCACACTCCAGCATTTATTGCAAGGGCATTTAAGTTTTTCATATTTCTTAAAATACTCTTCCTTACTAGCAAATTTAATAAATTCATCTACTTTCCCACAAAATCCTCACTCAAATAATCCCTATCAAGCCTCTTATACATTCGATCTCGATTAGTTCCCATTACTGCATTTGAGAAAGAACAACATTCACTACACTTTTAATAATATGTAATAGCTTAGGAAAATTTCTATTCTATGAAATTTGAGCATGTAATTCAATTATCAAACAAAAACGGCAGATAACTAACACCAACACATACAAAATGTTATGACATAGTATGATCTTATATATCCCTACTACAAAGGTAGGTTATCCTAAACCCATTCAGGATTCGTATAACATTTGATTATTTAGCTAAACCATTGCATATGTGAGGTAAAATTTTGGCAACATTTCCCTACAGTTCTCCAAACTACGAATTTTGAAGATGAGTCAAACATAACATCATCGTCTCCAAAATTGCATTTAGAGAACATAAAACCAATATTTGCCCAATGTACACAATGACTTTGTTGCTAAACAATCAAATATCATAATACTCTTGAACTGTCCAGATCGGGCAATTCAAAGATTTATACATGTTATAACTTTTAATTAATGATTTACTTGAAGATATTACTAATAGCGTCTTCTAAATACCTTTGTGATTGAAGACTCTATCTATAATATCAATAAATAAATTGTTTCCAAGATGTCTCATGTATAAATCATTGAACGGGTATTCTAAGCTGAATGAAAGAACTACATTCATAGGAATATCCTATACATGTAATTCATGTGTACGCATGCTTCACACACCAATAGGTGACAACATAAATAAACAAACATCACTGACCAAATTAAATAGAAACCCAAATACATAACCTTCGTAAAAAAACGATAACTTATAATTCATCCAAGTGAGTACACTAGCACCAATAGAAATTCAAAATTATCACTTACCAGTAGCACGCAATTGAGTATTGAACTGGATTTGAGGTGCTACCCACCTTAGTTTCTGTCTCGTCTGCGTCTTCCTTTTTGCTATTCCTAATGATAAGAAAGCAAGCGAAGCAATTCAGGGCATATCATCCATACAGAAATTAACCAAAAAAAAAATTAAAAGCTTAGGAATAAACCCAACAATCTATCAATAACAAGACAAAGTAGACTGTCAATTGCGAACAGGAACCCTGTGCAAATTCTGAATGCATAAAATTACATGAAGTTCACAGATGAACAGTGTTTTCTAAATTATACTCTCTTGTCATTTGGTGAAAAAGTATAGATCTACAATGTTTTTTGTCCAAAAATAGAGGTGCGGCAATTATTATGAATCTTGTAGTCGCACGATCATATGGAAATAAGATGACATCAACTTGTCAATATTCACTCAGCACTCAGCTGCTGTGTCTTAAGCGCTTGTATATCTATTGAATTGAGCGTAAATGCATGCATAACTTCAGAGTTGGTCAATGCATTATCCCCTTTCGGTAAAGAGTCAGTGTTACTCCCTCCTCCATAGCTGCTTGGGTGCTCGACAATAGCAAATAGCATGCTGTTATGCCTATTAATCATTATAATCGGGTTTGTTCTACAAGGGATACTCATCAAGCCTCGCAAGGATTTGTTCATGTCACTCCCCATTCTGCCATTGAATTCTCCTACATGAAGCTCCTAACCACTTTTAATGCCCAACTTGGTAAGATTTGCTGAGATTCAGTCATGATCATGTCACTACTAATTAACCATTTAGGTAAAACAATTAGTATGTCCTCCCTACAAGCCTTGGAAATTTAAAGATTTTCAGTACAGAATTTAGAAGGGAATTCAAAGATACATGGCAAAAACATTGCTACACGATGAGCAGAGGAAAGAGACTAGCTAGCTCCACAAGTGGTCACGGGATATATGGGATGGTTGTGTATGCTAGGGTCCAATCACCTTACAGGATCAAATTCTTATCAGTCATTCAAAGGGAATCCAGTGCCAGTGTTGGAAGGCAGATGATCCAGTTGCAAAGCATTCTCACTAGTTATTATGAGGGTGAAAATGAATCTGAACTAAGGGGATGAGAAATAAATAACATGAGGAATCTTGGATGCGGCATTTGAAATGCCACACGAACATTTTCTTGAATAACCAAAACTCTAGTAGTAACCACAGCAACATCTTCCTTGAACCAACAGAACAATAGTGAATGTAAATGTGATATAGGACAATGCTTTATTACACTTGGAGGAATAAGATAAAGGGAGTTACAACACCCCCAATGACTTTATCAATTTCAAAATTTGAAACCACAGAAAGAGCTTCCAAATGCGTGTTTCTTTGTAGTGTCATATTGTCTTTAATTAATGAAACTAATGATAATCTTGCCCGTTCATCCTCATTTGATGAGTTTTGACTAAGCAAATATATAGATGATGAAGATCAAGGAGCTCTAGATGGCTGTCATCACCGATGTACTCCAAGCAATGTGTGTACCAAAGTCCAACTCAGGGTGATCAAACTCAGCATCATGACATTAGAGCACCTCTAGAAATCTCACAAGATGCTTGTAAGAGATCTCAGGGTGATAATGAGCCATCTTCAAGTATCACTAGACAAAGTCAAGATCATTTCAATGAACCAAGGAGGGGATTTAAGTATAAGTTTGATCATCCTTTAGATAACTTGCTTACTAACCTCAGTACAGGCATAAGGGCTCACTCATAATTGAGAAATTTCTGTGCATTCTTTTCATTTATTTCTTACATAAAATCAATGCACTATGTTGAGCCAAATTGGACATTGACAATGCAACATGAACTCAACTAGTTTGAGAGGAACTAAGTTTGGTCTCTCACACCTAGACTGGATGACCACCCAGTACTTGCACAAAGTGGGTGTTCAGGAAAAAATTAGATGAATCTGGACTAGTAGTAAGACACAAAGCCAGATTGGTTGCAAAAGGCTACAACCAAGAGAAAGGCATATGACTTTGATGAGACCTTTGCACCTATGGCTAGATTAGAAGCCATGATATATTGCTTCTATTTGCACCTCATATGGGCATCAAATTATTTTAGATGAATGTCAAATGTGCTTTCTTAAATGGCTTCTTAAATGAAGAAGTCCATGTGAACAACCCCTTGGATTTGAAAGCTCTGAATTTTCAAATCATGTCTTCAAGCTTCATAAAGCTCTTTATAGCTTAAAACAAGCCGCAGGAGCTTAGTATGAATAACTTAGCAAATTTCTCTTCGAAAAATGATTTCAGATGAGGAAAGATTGACAAACCCTTTTCATTAAAACAAAGAGGGAAGACCTTCTCATCATTCAAGCTTATGTAGGTGATATCATATTTGGTGCCAATAACAATGTTTTATGTCAAGAGTTTTCAAATTTAAAGAGTAAAGTGTTTGAGATGAGTATGGTGAGAGAGCTTAACTTCTTACAAGGGCTTCAGATAAAGAAATGCCAAGATGGCATATTCATTGACCAGAGTAAGTATGTGAAAAAACTCCTGAAGAAATATAGGCTTGATGATGTCAAGCATCCCAGCACCCCAATGGCATTAAACACAAAATTGGTCCTAATCCAATGGTAAGGTAGTATCAGAAAAGGTCTATAGAGGCATGATTGATTCATTACTGTGTCTAACAGAAAGTTGACTAGATATTATATTCAATGTATGTCTATGTACAAGTTCCAAAGTGCTCCTAAAGAGTCATATCTAACCGCTATCAAAAGAATTATTAGATATCTCACAGGAACCAATGACATTGGTTTATGGTATCGTAGAGATGGAGATTTCAATCTCATTGAATATTCAAATGCAGATTATGCTGGATACAAGATGTTGAATTCCAAGAGTACACAACCACAAGAGGAGGGGTGAATTGTGGTGGTCGATTTTCGCCTAATAACTGACAAACAACCGTAGCACTTGATTGCAGAGATTGTTTGTAAATCACAACAACCTTACGCCTTGTTTGTAGCGGTTGTTCTCAATTGATTCAGTCGCGAAATTCAAAGTAATAAATGCGGAAATAAAGCACACACAATTTTTACGTGGAAAACACCTCTAGCCCACCTGAGGTGTGAAAAACCACGACCTACCTCGTGCAGGATTTAACCACTTCACTAACGGGCTGAAAACGTTACAAAAGCAACACTCCTTGTTACAACTTGTAACCCACGTAACCTTCTTCCGTAAGACAGGTTACACCACGTCCAATCTCACCAGATAGGACACGTCCAAAGTCCACACGACTGAGGACACACTCACTCACTTTCTGTTCTGAGAACAGGGGTACAAAACACCTTACTGGGGTGCTGCTGACTTAAGCAGATGTAAGGTACAATGAAGTCCTATTATGCCAAGAAATTGAAAGCTTAGTTAAGCACAACCTTCTCACGGTTTTTCTCTTTGAAATTCAGCTCTAAGAATCTCTTACTTCTTTGTAAAAACCGGATTGTCAAATGGGAGAGAGAATTTCAATATTTAAACGCACAACCCAACGGTTATTCTTTTCAAAAAATAGGGAAAATCCTCTATTTTTAGTCGCTTAGAAGATTCACCAAAGATTTCCAATGGCTAAGAGAGGAGAGAAGATTTTCGTAAAATATCTTGGCCGAGTAATCTAGTCTTGAAAAGAATAAAATCTTGATTTATCCCAAATTCAATCAAGACCTAAAAATAAGGGATAAGAATCTTTCAAGAGAAATCTTTAGCAAAAACGGTTTTGCAATTTTTTTTTTTTAAAAATTCAAAACAAATCTTTTTAGATCTGGCAGCCAGCCGAAGCAAATTTTCAGATAAGACTGATGTAGCTGCTGTAGTTTTTGAGAACACCCTAGGCATCCTGTTTGCAGGGTTGTTTGGAAATGGTGTCCCAAAGCAACTTTTCGAAAACCGTTTTCAAGAAGTGCTAAAAATGATACTTTCAAGATTTGCATATTAACAAGAGTCTAAAAGATACAAACTAAATTAACCAAGACTCCTTGTAAGAATTAGTTATCTTGTCAAGAGTGAATATGCTGCTCCAAAACACCTTGGTCACCTTGATTCCTTGGGTGATCTTGTGTAGCTGAATGTTCCTCAAGACTTAAACCATATGTGTTGTTTGCTGATCTTGTGTCACTGAAGCTCGGACCCTGTTCCTAAGACTTGTTCTCAACATTTAGCCACCAGGTTAATAAAATATCACAAACAGCGGTGTAGGAACAACGGTGTATTAGGCCCTGTTTGGAGAGCTTATTTGGAACAACATTACTTAGATAAATATGTTACTCTTGGATTTGTTATCATCAAAACTAAATATAATCAACAAATTCCCCCTTTTTGATGATGACAAACCAAGTGACCATATTAACAAAATTAAAAAGCTTAAATTAAAAAGCTTAACAACATTTAATGCTGATAGGGATCCTCTGGGTGCTACGTCATAGAGCACGTCATATGGTTTTATTCATATGGTCTTATTCCCCCTTTTGGCATCATTAAAAACATAAACAACAGTATGAATGCAAGAAAAGAAATATAGAGTATAAGGTGCAAGAAGCATCATTAAGGAGATATTGCATTAAAAACAGTACAATGCCAAAAACGAAGATGGGAGGAGACAAGAGAACAGCCTAGAGAATCAGGTTGCAGGGGGTGGTCTCGTTTACAGAGGAGGAATGCTGGGGGCAAGAGTGGAGAGAAGGGTAAGCAATTCCTCATGGCGTTTGGCGGAGAGGGCTTGCTCCTCAGCAAGAGCAGCCTTGACAGCTGAGAGCTCATCCTTGAGGCAAGCATTGTCCTCAAAAATAGCCTCAAGTTTGATGGAAGGTTGCCCAGAAACAGGTGGTCGAGGTGGTCGACGACCCTGTTTGGAGACTGACCCTTCGCCAACCTCATAGCCACACCCGAGCAGAGTGTCAATCCCAATCTCATCAATGACTTGGGCCTTCACTCCCCGTGTGAGCACTATCCCAAGGTGCTCAAACACCCTTGTCAGCAGAAACCCATATCCAAGATCATGGGCCCGGGTGGTGTTCGCAATTCGCCCTATGTGGCGAATCATGATTGGAGGGAGGTTGATTGGTTCCTCCCGATCCAGTAAGTCCACCAGGCATTGATCAAGGGCATCAGCTGAGTTTCGCCCTTGACCTCGCGGAATTATGTTCTTGATAGTGAACATAAACAATAGTTGGTGCAGGGAGGTCATTTCACCCTTCTTAACATAGAGGGGTGTTCTCAGGCCCTGTTTTTGACTGAGGCGTTGGGACACCTCTAGGAGCCTGGCTGTTTCTAGGGCTGTTTTGTCTTCCCTCACATACACATCAAAGCCTTGGGAGGGTATTCCCAAAATTTTCCCAAGTGTGGGCGCATCAACCTTAATGCGTTGCCCATTCACAAAACTAGTCACCACCCCGTCAGTGACACTGCAGTTGGCGTAAAACTCAGCCAACTCAGGCACAGAACACCCCAGCTGCGTGTTTGCAAACAAATCGAGCCAGCCTTGAGCGCGCAACTTGGTCAGGAACACCCCCAGACCCTGTTCCTCGAAAAAGCTTACATTCACTACCTTCCCCCTGACGACATTGCGCTTAAGCAACTGCGCATGTTTGTCAGACATAGGAGAGGGAGTGAACTGCTTTGGGCGTTTGGGGGCAGGAACAGAGGTGGTAGCTTCTGGTAGGGGGCTGTTCTGGGCTTTCGCTTGAGGGGTGTTTTTGCAGGAGAGGGCTTCACAGCAGGGTTTAGTGGTTGATTTTGAAGGGGCTTGTTCTTCAGAGACTCAGAACACCGTCAGAGTCAGAACTCGAGAACCCTTCGGTAGAAGAGGAGGAAATCTCCTCGATGACAGGAGCGAGGGTTTGGAGATACGGTGAGAGGATTGAAAAGCTATTCTCGCAGATTTGCGAGAAGGCTTAGAGGATTGTGGAGAAGAGGGAGTTTGAGAGGGCTGAGACCTTGGTTTTGGCGTTCTGCTACGCCTGGCCACTATTTTCACCCTTTTCCTTTTCTCTCCAGTTTGAGTGACCGGAGTGGGCGTTTCAGCCTCAGGGAGAGAATCCTGCTCTAAACTCTCCTCTGATGTCTCATTCGACTTTCCTTGGAAGTCGACATTCAGATCCTCTACATACACACCTTCGACAGAGGCAGCCCCTGTTTCTGTTGCTGTGTCAGGAAACAACCCAGAAGAACAGGGCTCAAAATTAAACCCTTCAGGGGTTTCCAAGAGTTGGTCTTGAGACCCCGATAGTGTACCCTCTGACTCGACTTTAATGGGACAAGCAATTGTCCCTACAAGGAACATCAATTCCCTTCCACACTCAAAGGGAATATCATCCATCCCCATTCCCACTGATTGTAGGGACAAGCTTTTCAGGAATTTGAAAGGCTTGTATAGGATTGGGCGAGGGGGAGCAGGGATTGAGGACGCAAGAACGAGGGCTTTTGATTGAGAGGAGCTGTTGGAAACCATTGTTGCTAGAAGAGAGAGATTAGGGTTTAAGGTTTTTGTAGGGTTTTCAGGTTTTGCTTGTGTGCGAGATGAACGGCAGAACTGAGAACAGGGCATATAAAGAGAGAGAGAGAGAGAGAGCACCCAAAATCTTTAGAAGATTTCTCGGTTTGCAACGGGTGTGAGCATTAAAAGCTTGTGCCTTGGGAAGGAAAGAAAACACATCGAGCAACCAAGGGGCGTACCTGTTCTCTTCGTTATGCCTGTTCTTTGCCGTCTGATCTTGATTGGACTTAATGGTATTAAGGCGGCTCCAGTACATCCCCTTATGCTGCACTAAGTGGATAAGTAGAGACAAAATGCACGCAATTCGAGTGTATGCAATCACATCCGTTGTTAATAAGATTTGCAAACAAGGGGAGAGAATAGGGTGTAAAGGTTGATCTTACCAAACCCAGTTCATGTTCTGGAAACAGGTATCTCAGGGTGTTCTCACCAACCCTAGTTCCAGTCTATTTCTCTCAAATTGATCTCTAGCTAGTGCCTTAGTGAATATATCAGCAATTTGATTTTCCGTTGTGCAAAAATTCATAGAGATTAAACCCTTTTCAACATTATCTCTCAAGAAATGATGTCGAATGTCAATATGCTTTGTTCTTTTATGTTGACATGGATTTTTGGCAATGTTAATTGCACTTGTGTTATCACAAAAAATAGGAATGCATCCAGTGTCAACACAAAAGTCCTTAAGCTGTTGCCTTATCCACAACAGTTGAGCACAACATGAAGCTGCTGCAACATATTCAGCTTCTGCTGTGGACATGGCAACTGAATGTTGCTTCTTGGTAGCCCAAGATACCAAACAAGGTCCAAGAAAGTGAGCCATACCTGAGGTACTCTTTCTATCAACTAGGAATCCAGCATAGTCAGCATCAGCATATCCAACAAGATCAAAATTGCAACCTCTAGGATACCATAAGGCTAAATTGGGTGTATGTTTCAAATATCTTAGTATCCGTTTCACAGCCTTAAGATGAGTTTCCTTAGGATTAGACTGAAAACGGGCACATAAACCAACACTAAAAATAATATCTGGTCTACTAGCGGTTAGGTATAGGAGTGACCCAATCATGCCCCTATAGAGTTTC
Source organism: Carnegiea gigantea (assembly GCA_029747015.1). Taxonomy (NCBI): domain Eukaryota; kingdom Viridiplantae; phylum Streptophyta; class Magnoliopsida; order Caryophyllales; family Cactaceae; genus Carnegiea; species Carnegiea gigantea. The sequence goes on from JAKOGI010001301.1 coordinate 15,508, forward strand.
TCCTCAACTGAGGGACTCCCATCATCCATAACCAACCTGACTGAAGGAGAAATAGGAGTGTCTACAGGTTTGGCCAACTCCATCCCAAAACGCTTAAGTAGCTCCTTGATATACTTTTGTTGGTGGATCATGGTGCCGTTTGGAGTTTGCTTGATTTGTAAGCCTAAGAAAAAGTTAAGCTCACCCATCATGCTCATCTCAAACTCACTCCTCATCATATTTGAAAATTCATTGCATAAATCATGATGAGTTGCACCAAATATAATGTCATCAACATATATTTGGACAATCAATAAATGTTCCCCCTTAGATTTTAGAAACAAGGTATTGTCTACCTTGCCTCTTCTAAAATCATTTTCAATTAAAAAACTTGACAACCGTTCATACCAAGCTCTAGGAGCTTGTTTTAGGCCATAAAGAGTTTTGTCAAGTTTGAAAACATGGTTAGAAAATTCACTGTTTTCAAAACCAGGGGGTTGTTTGACATACACCTCTTCTTTAAGGTATCCGTTGAGGAATGCACTTTTCACGTCCATTTGATATACCTTGATTTCCATATGAGCTGCAAAGGCTATTAAGATTCGAATAGCCTCAATTCTAGCAACTGGTGCAAAGGTTTCTTCATAATCGATCCCTTCTTCTTGATTATACCCTTGAACAACCAGCCGTGCCTTGTTCCTAGTGACTGTTCCTGACTCATCCAGTTTGTTTCGGAACACCCACTTGGTTCCAATGATTGTTCTCTCTGCAGGTTTAGGTACAAGGTGCCATACTTTGTTTCTTTCAAATTGATGGAGCTCTTCTTGCATTGCCGTGACCCAATCTGAATCTGCAAGAGCTTCATTCACACTCTTTGGCTCAATATTAGAGAGAAAAGCATAGAAAGCACAGAAATTCTTAAGCTTAGACCTAGTTTGCACTCCACTGTTAATATCAGACAAAATTTGATCAAGGGGGTGCGAACTATAGTACTTCCATGGTCGTGGAGTAAGAGGATCCACAGACCCATGCTCTACTCTAGTCGTAATATCAAGCTTATGATCATCTGCTGAGCCTATTTCTGCACCTGTTTGTAAGCCTGTTCCTGAAGAACATGGTCTCGAACAGGGTTCAATGGTGTTTCCCCCTGTTTGGTGTTCACCTTGCCTGCTGTTCTGAGGAACACCTTTAGGAGTTGTTTTCTCCATGGTGTTCTTACCTCGTTTATCTTGGAGCAACACTTCTTTTCAAACAAGACCTAATTCAAGTTCATCTTCCTGTGCATCATTCTCACTCAACAAGTTAGATTCATTAAAAAGCACATGCACACTTTCCTCAACACACAAGGTCCTTTTGTTAAAGACTTTGTATGCCTTGCTGTGAGAAGAATAGCCAAGAAATATTGCCTCATCACTCCTAGGGTCAAACTTTCCTAAGGCATCCTTCCCATTATTATGCACAAAACACCTACAACCAAATGTTCTTAGGTGCGTAATATTGGGTTTTCTGCCCTTGAAAAGTTCATAAGGAGTTTTGTTCAAAATGGGTCTGATCATGCATCTATTTATAATGTAACATGAGGTGTTCAATGCTTCTGCCCAGAAATACCTAGGAAGACCACTAGCAATAAGCATTGTTCTGGTCATGTCTTCCAGGGTGCGATTTTTGCGCTCAACCACCCCATTTTGTTGGGGTGCTCTTGGAGCTAAGAAGTTATGATCAACACCATGTTCATTACAATAGTTGATAAAACTTGCATTTTCAAACTCAGTTCCATGATCAGATCTCAAGCTAATTAAGGAGTGTCCTACTCTCTTTTCAACCTTTTTGAGAAAGGCAATAAAATTCTCAAAGGTTTCATCTTTGGATGCCAAAAACAAGGTCCAAGTAAATCGAGAGTAATCATCCACTACAACAAGCACATACTTTTTCCCACCTCTACTAGTTATCCTCATGGGACCACACAAATCAATGTGTAATAATTCTAGAGGTCGAGTAGTGCTTACACATTTTTTCGATTTAAAAGAAGATCTAACTTGTTTGCCTTTTGCACAAGCTTCACATACCTTGTCATCATTAAATTTGATGAAAGGTAGTCCAATAACCAGGTCTTTTGAAACAAGTTTGTTTAAAAGAGTAAGGCTTGTATGACCTAGTCTCTTGTGGCAGAGCATTATGTCATCATTCACAGCACTCAAACAAGTCAGGTTGTTTTGGAGAAGAGTGAAAATACATACTTTGTAAACATTTTTGTGTTGCTTCGCCCTTAATACGACATCTCCTGTGTTGACATTGACAACCAAGCAATGTGTTCGTGAGAACACCACTAGGTTGTTCTTGTCACACAGTTAGGACACACTTAGTAAATTATGCTTTAAACCATCAACTAAGTGCACATTATCAATTGAGTGGGAGAGAGTTTTACCAATGCTACCTACACCGACAATTGTCCCAGACTTGCCGTTGCCAAAAGCCACGCTCCCACCGGTTGAAGCTGTAAGTGAGAGAAAGTTTGATTTTTCTCCAGTCATATGCCGCGAACACCCACTATCAACATACCACAGCTGCCTGTTTTCAAGGTTGTTTTCTGATCTGTTTGACAGGGTGTTTCTTACCCTGTTTGCTGGGTTGTTTGTGGGGTTGTTCTCTCTCACTTCAGCCTGCAAAACAAATCACAGGGTTAGTTTTGGGAACCCAGATCCACTTGGGTCCCATTCTTTTAGACAAGTAAAGCTCATCTTTTCTAATCCAGATTTGTTTCACATACCTTTCATTTTTTTCAATGACATACCTTCTCAGAGGAGATGAATATCGATAGTGACCAGTTTTACCACAATGAAAGCAAACAATGTTTTCAGGTAATCCCACATACTTTCTATGAATTGGGTAAACTGTTCGTTTAGGCTTATATCCAAGTCCCTTTTTGTTTCGACTGTGGTGAGTGTTTAACCAATCAAGGGCTTGTGAGGACTTGTTCCAGTGCTTGGTTGTAATAAGCTCGGTTTCCAGTTTTTCTATATTAGCATGCAAACCCTTGTTCTCCCTGAACAAGGATTCAACCATTCCTTCCACCTCAAAGAGTTTTTCCTCCATTCGAGAATAATCTCCTTCTTTTATAAAGAGGTTTTCTTTGAGCGTATTAATATTTTCATGTAGGCCCAGTTTTTCATTTTTAAGGATCTCATTTTCTAGTTCTAGGTCTCGGACATCTCGTTTCAATTTAGCACAAGTATCCATTAAGGTATACAAAAGTTCTTCGAGAGTTGCTTTATTGAGACCACGTACCTTGTTCTTGAGATCAGTAAGACTGTTTGTTGATTCATCATCTGAATCCGTGTCACTTTGTGCCATGAGAGCTATAGCACCTTCATCAGTTTCAGACTCACCTTCATCCTCAGAGGAATCTCCCCAGGCAGCAAGCATAGCCTTCGAGAATCGTCTCCCAGAACTGCTTGCAGCTTGTTTTCTACCTTGTTTCCTGGGGTGTTCTTGCTCTTGCTCTTCTCGAAGTAGTAGACAGTTCTTCACAATGTGATCTGGTCTGCCACACTTGAAACACCCTGTGAACTGTTCTCGGGGGGTGTTTCTGGACTTACTGAAGTCTTTTCTTTTGCTGTTTTCTTTGACCTTTTTGAAGAATTTCTTGAACTTTCTTGTCATTAAGGCCATCTCTTCATCCTCAAGGTCAGAGTCATCATCCTCTTGTGCTTTCAAGGCAAGCCCACGATCCTTCTTCTGCTCCTCTTTTTGTTGTGAGTTCTTTCTGAGTTCATAGGTTTGAAGATTGCCAATCAACTCGTCGAGGGTGATCTTGTTCATGTCTTTAGCTTCTTGGATGGCTGTCACCTTCGCTTCCCAAGACCGAGGCAAAATCCTTAGAATCTTCCTCACCAGCTCTTTTGTGGTAAAGGATTTTCCTAGGGATTTTAGCTCGTTTGTTATGTGGGTGAAGCGTGTGTACATATCCATCACGTTCTCACAATCACCCATATCAAACAACTCATATTGCCTCACAAGTAGCTCAATACGTGATTGTTTGACTTGACTTGTTCCTTCATGAGCTACTTGGAGGGCATTCCATATCTCCTGAGCTGACTCACACTCCGAGATACGTGTATATTTATCTGGACCTAGGCCAAAATATAATAGCTTCTTGGCCTCGGCATTCTTTTCCATTTTCTTATAGTCTTCACCATCAAACTCTATGGGTTCCTTGGGAACCTTCTTACCATCTCCAAGCACCTTGGTGGGAACAAGGGGCCCGTTCTTGATGAGCATCCATAATTCATAATCTTCTGCCTAAATATAGTTCTCCATCCTATTCTTCCACCAACTATAATGTTGGCCGTTGAAATAGGGTGGACGAGTAATGGATTGCCCTTCAAGGATTCCTTGTGGTGTACTCATCTTCAGAATCTCTCAAGGTGTTAGCCCTTTTGAGAGAACCCGCTCTGATACCACTTGTTGAATTCCAAGAGTACACAACCACAAGAGGGGGTGAATTGTGGTGGTCGATTTTCGCCTAATAACTGACAAACAACCGTAGCACTTGATTGCAGAGATTGTTTGTAAATCACAAACAACCTTACGCCTTATTTGTAGCGGTTGTTCTCAATTGATTCAGTAACGAAATTCAAAGTAATAAATGCGGAAATAAAGCACACATAATTTTTACGTGGAAAACACCTCTAGCCCAACTGAGGTGTGAAAAACCACGACCTACCTCGTGTAGGATTTAACCACTTCACTAACGGGCTGAAAACGTTACAAAAGCAACACTCCTTGTTACAACTTGTAACCCACGTAACCTTCTTCCCTAAGACAGGTTACACCACGTCCAATCTCACCAGATAGGACACGTCCAAAGTCCACACGACTGAGGACACACTCACTCACTTTCTGTTCTGAGAACAGGGGTACAAAACACCTTACTGGGGTGCTTCTGACTTAAGCAGATGTAAGGTACAATGAAGTCCTATTATGCCAAGAAATTGAAAGCTCAGTTAAGCACAATCTTCTCACGGTTTTTCTCTTTGAAATTCAGCTCTAAGAATCTCTTACTTCTTTGTAAAAACCGGATTGTCAAATGGGAGAAAGAATTTCAATATTTAAACGCACAACCCAACGGCTATTCTTTTCAAAAGATAGGGAAAATCCTCTATTTTTAGTCGCTTAGAAGATTCACCAAAGATTTCCAACGGCTAAGAGAGGAGAGAAGATTTTCTTAAAATATCTTGGCCGAGTAATCTAACTTGAAAAGAATAAAATCTTGATTTATCCCAAATTCAATCAAGACCTAAAAATAAGGGATAAGAATCTTTCAAGAGAAATCTTTAGCAAAAACGGTTTTGCAATTTTTTTTTTTTCAAATTCAAAACAAATCTTTTTAGATCTGGCAGCCAACCGAAGCAAATTTCCAGATAAGACTGATGTAGCTGCTGTAGTTTTTGAGAACACCCTAGGCACCCTGTTTGCAGGGTTGTTTGGAAATGGTGTCCCAAAGCAACTTTTCGAAAACCGTTTTCAAGAAGTGCTAAAAATGATACTTTCAAGATTGGCATATTAACAAGAGTCTAAAAGATACAAACTAAATTAACCAAGACTCCTTGTAAGAATTAGTTGTCTTGTCAAGAGTGAATATGCTGCTCCAAAACACCTTGGTCACCTTGATTCCTTGGGTGATCTTGTGTAGCTGAATGTTCCTCAAGACTTAAACCATATGTTGTTTGCTGATCTTGTGTCACTGAAGCTCGGAACCTGTTCCTAAGACTTGTTCTCAACATTTAGCCACCAGGTTAATAAAATATCATAAACAGCGGTGTAGGAACAACGGTGTATTAGGCCCTGTTTGGAGAGCTTATTTGGAACAACATTACTTAGACAAATATGTTACTCTTGGATTTGTTATCATCAAAACTAAATATAATCAACACAAGATCAACTGAAAAAGCACATCTGGATATTGCGAATTCCTAGGACATTCTTTGGTCTTATGGCATTCAAAGGAACAAAACCCAATACATTTATTAATTGCTAAAGATGAATATATAGTAGTAGGAACATGTTATGCTCAAATACTCTAGATCACACAATAGCTGCGATGCATTGGTTTTGATTTGCAAAGGGTTCCTATTCAATGTGACAATATAAGTGCAATAAATATCACAAAAAATCCAGTTCAGTAGTCAAAACCCAAACACATTGAAGTCAGACATCACGTCATATGAGATCATGTAGATAAAGGTAATATCATTCTTGAATTTGTTCCCTCACATTTGCAATTAGATGATATTTTCACCAAACTACTTGGTGAAGATCACTTCAATTTTATTCGAAGTGAACTTGGCCTATTGAAGAAGGATGCATGTATTGGGGGGTCCCTTCAAGTCCAATGTGAGAAAATGCTGCAGGAAAATCCAATGACCTTGGACTAGGCATTGTGACAACATCTCAGAGTCCATATCGAATCCATGTTCTTGGACTTTGGATCTATCTCACACGTATCAAATATGGCAAGTAGCTTATGGTTGGGGATCTAAATCAATTAAATGCCTAAATAGCTACCATATTTTGAAAACCGCGGTTTCTCAAAATCTTTTCAAATATTAAAGTTTTGTATCTTCTCAATTTCTTTTAAGCAAGTTCTCTCTCTTGTTTATGGAAGGTAATGATGCTCCTTCTCAAAAACCGTCCTCGATCCTATCGCTTGATGTGCTACACCTACTAAAAACTAACACCTCTCAACCTCCTTTCCTCTCTCCTCAACCTCGTAAAGAGGGCGTGCCCTGGCAGTAACTATTCATCACTCAACCTTCACTCTCTCTCACTTTCTCTCTCCTTCAAACTCCCAATCCCTTATCTCTCTTCTGTCAAAAACCATGATACCACCCTCAACAATGTCTTCGAAATGCAAAGGTAGTGCTCCCTCTGATGGCTTCACCACCCCTATTGAGCGAACCTGTGGTGCTACCAAATGTTAATTGTCAAAGTCTGAAGAGATCAACACTATCTCGGACTTAGAGGCAGAATTATCAACAAACCCAGGTAACTCCTTCTCTAAACTAGAATCTCTAGAAGATTTACGGTCGCTGGACCTTCCCCTTGAATGGTTCACTGACATGGCGGCTAAGCATTTTAATCATGTGGTAGAAAGAGAATCAATGCTTTGTGAATTTATTGATTTCAATTTCGTGAGGCATGCAAAATTTTCTTTTGTTGAAAAATTGGAGAAATTAGGGTGTATGGATCTTTTTGAAGTGAGGGATGAAGTCTATCCTCAGTTGACTAGATTGGTCTGTGTCAATTTTGAAAATGTGGACCTAAGGGTAGGGGTGGAACCTACTACACCACCAAAATCAAAGACTCTGTCATCACTCTCACTACTGCCACTATTGAAAGAATTTTCAATTTGAACTGCAATCCCTCAAAATTTTCTCCCTCAGTGTCAGCCACCAAGGCCCAAAAACTCTGCCACGAAAAGTATGCCTATCCCTCCAAAATCAAAAAAACAAACCAATCCTGCACTACCCTATACTTAGATTTGAGGGTCCTTTAACATCCTAGTAAGAATGTATCCTCGGGGTTTCTCAAAGGAGACCACCAATGACACCCTCCTCAAGAATCTTTACTATATTATGGAGGGGTGTTCTATGGATTTTGCTGAGCTCATCCTTGAATACATGATCAAGGTCTGTAACCTATTAAGGAACCACCCTTTGCCCTATTCAAATCTTCTCACTCACATATTCAAAGCCTTTTAAATTTTCCTTGAAGGTGAAAAACACCTTGACTCTCATATCCCAACCATAAATGGAGCCACCCTTAAGAGCTTAATGTTTAAACATCTCCCTCTGGACACTGGAAGCATGAGGAGGACATTTCTGCCAATGACATTGAGAATCCACCTCCACAACGATACCTTGAGATGATCCCTCCTTCTTGAACAAACTAGTTTAAAGGAAACCTTAAGGATATAAGGGAGGAGATCACCAGTTGGAAGACTAGTTAGATTGAGATCAAACAGACGTTGGTAGATCTTAAAGGGGTAGGTAAGAGTCTAAAGGGGTACACTATCGAGCTTAGAAGCATCATTTTGAATCTGAAGGTAGAGGAAGGGACTTTAAAGATGATAAAAGGATGAGTTTAAGGAAAATATAGTGCAGGTGGAGAAGGCTTTGAAGACTACCCAGGCTGAGCCCAGCTAAGAAGAGGACATTGAGGGCGAGGTTGGTGCACTCGAGTCAAGCCAACTACTCCAGGCCCCCGAACAAAACACCAAGCTTGATATTCTTTATTTCTTCTGTCAAAGACAATCTTTTCTTTCTCTATTTTCTGAACAATTGAGGTGTTTTCAAATAATGTTCTGCCAAATATTATGTGTGAGTCTGCCCTTTTTGATGAAAGTCAAAAATGGGGGAGAAAAAGTATGGACTCAATGACATTAACTATGATTGATCAAAGTCTGCCCAAAAGGCTTTGACATCTTCCGTTCACAGCTAGGTTACTAGAGGCACCCTAGGGTCCTTGTTGTGATTACCTATGCTATATTCTGCTACATTGTGATATGATTGCTTAATATGTTCATATGACTAGCATGCTTATATGATCTTCAAATTAGAATTTTATCTTTCATCAAAAAGGGGGAGATTGAAGACTCTCTCAATATTAGTGGCAATGTAATTGACTGTTTTAATGTCGCAGCTCAAGGACATTAGGCATTTTGAGTGAAAGACAAAAATTTAATTTGAATGCATTGAGTTACGCTAACCAATCTTGACTATGCAGAAATAGAGTATTAAACTCAGATTATTTGACTTCGGTTATGATAGAATCATTTTTTGTAAAAATAATTTATATGACATATTGGTTTATTAATATTTCTGGAAATAATCCTTTACTTATATCTAAATGGATTATATCTTATAATGCAATATATCCTTGCTTATTATCCGAGATCTTATAAAGATTTTATTTGATCTAGTTTTAAAACTTCTAATAAATCAATCTTGAGTTCATTTGTAAATTATTCTAATTTATTACGACGAGATTGTTGAATATCAAATCTAGCTATTCTCTTAGCAATCAAGAGCCAGTATTATCGTCAATCAAAAGCCAAGTTTGGAACTGCCATAGTTCGAATCAGTGACATTGATTCTGGGTGGAATAACATTGAAGATTTAGTAGGTATTGCTTCAACGGTTAAGAAGAGCTTGAAATTTATAAAAGGGAAAGTTGAAGCACATTGCAAGATGCAAGAAAGAATTACATCGTGAAAAGAGCTCAAGTGCAAATCATTCTTGTGTAACTATTCTTCAGTTGAATATTTGAAAGGGAAATATAACAAGTTGGGGGAAACTTACTTGTGTTACTAGGTATTAAGCGGTCAATACTTAATAAGTGTACTACTGAGGTTTGTTAGTTAAGTGAGATTCGAATGCTAGACAAATTGTCAAGCCAAAGTCATTGGTATATACTTCTTAAGTGAACAAGAAGTGGAGGTGATTAAATCATAAGG
>JAKOGI010001301.1:30000-38191 GCA_029747015.1 Carnegiea gigantea
AAAAGGTGGTCTCCCAGACGGGAGACGTAATTAAGGAGGTTTATCCTCTTGAATAGGGTCGTACTCAAAACAAACCGATGTATATTTTTCTTTTATATATACGTTGGAAAGTTGTGTTGTGCATATTATTTATTAAATTTTTGCCCAACATAATTTTTGGCACGCCCGGTGGGACCCTATTTTCCTTTTCATCTCCGATTTGTATATACTGTCTAATATTTATTTTCTTCTATTTTGTGGTGTTTGCTTTTGTATAACTGTTCAAGAACAATGGCACCTCAAGTCACCATCAATTTCAACCAGCTCCCAGTAACTTTTGTGATAAAGCGCGGAATATTCCAAGCGAGGAAAAACGTGCAGATGGTCTTCACTGTTGGACCTTGATCAATTCTGGCTGAATTTCCATTGTCGAACTCAATGGAACCTCTTAGGGGCCTCGAAAGGGCAAGCAAGCCCGCCCCTAAGGCCGACAGGCCACTTACAAAGAAAGCAATCAAGAACCAGAAGCGCAACAAACGCAGAAGCAACAAGCGCCACGCTAAATCTGGCACACCCAAGCTAGCTTCGTCACCAGCTTTAGAGCTAGCCAAGACGACCTTGAGGAAAGCTTTTCAGCAAAGGTTGTCCTCTACGGCTTGCCCTTCAATGGCTAGGCCGTTCAACCCGGTGCTGACTCCATGCCTCAGCCAAATGCCAAATCCGAGGGGAACCTATACAAGGGAAGCACCGACAGCCCGAGCAACAATCCAACCAAGGCAAGCTCGGGTCGCTAATCTACCTCTGAAGCAAGATCAAGTTCCTTCCTCAGGTTCAATCCACACTTGGGCTCCTGCATCCACCAAGAAGGGGGCAAAGACAAGCAAAAAACCCCCAACCTGGATGACCCCCAATAAGCCATTTGGGGAAGGAAACTCAGGAGTCAAGAAGGCTCCTCAAGGTCGCCCTACAAGGCGGATTCTTATCGGGACTATCCCTATTGATATTCCTGTAGCCGAAGTCATGATGACCTCCTATTCAGAGGAGGAAACAATACCTAAAACTGCAAAGGTTAAACTTGTTAAACCTTCAACCTCAAGCACCTCTATTATGGTGCCAAGACTTTTGCAGGTCACAACCACTACTCCTCCTCAAAGCCTTATAAAAGGTAGGTGGCTTTTACCTCCTAGGCCACAAAATCAAAGTGATTTAACCTTTGAAGGGATCGAGTCACAGGCATACAGCGGTCCTATCACAAGATCAAGGGCCAAAGCATTATCATATGCCGAGGTGGCCTTACAATTTCCAACCACCACCTTTCAGCAAGGCAAGAACCAACTGAAAGGACAAGATGAAGTTACAAGACCTGCCTTTTCCCAAGAAGAGGCATCATCCAACGTCATCCTACAAGAGCAAATCAGCAAGGATGATCAGGCTGAAAATATGCCGGTATTGGTTACCAGCACGCCGAGCCTCGAGGAGCAAATGCAAGAGTTGCAAAGGAAACTCGCAGAAAAAGAGGCTGAAATAGCTAGCTTCGCTATGCGCCTTGAAAATAGGGAGCATGAAAAGACTAATGAGGTTAGCGGTAGCAACACAGTTATCACTCCGCAAGATATTAAGGAGTTGATAGCCCAAGGGATCAGGGAGCATCAAGCAGCCATGAATCCCCCAGTGTTGGGGTATAGGAGCCCATATCCAAGTCACTATGACTCAGTTCCTTTCCCCAAGGGTTACCAAAAGCCGAACTTTGAAAAGTTTGATGGAATAAATGGGTCACCGCATGAACATTTGGCCCATTTCTACTCAGCGTGCGGCGAAACTGCTTTAAATGACGCATTGTTGATTAGGCAGTTCGTACAATCCCTCAAGGGGGCCGCCTTCACATGGTATACCCAACTTCATCCAGGGTCAATACACACTTGGGATGACCTTCAAAGGGCATTCCTAGCTCAGTTCGTGAGTTCGAAGAGAAAAGTCTCTATTATAGACCTTGCTGATACGCACCAAAGGCCAAACGAGAGTGCGAATGACTTCATTATGAGGTGGAGAAGTCTAAGCTTGCAATGCCCAGAAAAGCTAAGTGAGCAATCAGCAGTTCAAATGTGTGCAAACAATTTAAACCCTCAAATTGCCACATATATTGGTACTGCTGAGCCTCAAAACTTTGATGCACTTGTGTCTAAGGCAAGTAATGTAGAAAGACAACTTGCTCGTCAGAAAGCCATACAACCCAAGAGGGAGGAAATCAAAAGGCTAAATAAGAAGGGAGAGTCAATGGCTACGTTCATTAGAGCAAGCCCAAAGCCAACCAATGGCGGAAATTTCAACAACAGCAAAGGCAAACAAAAAGAGGGAGCTCGATGACTTACTCTCCAGGAAAGAAAAGAAAAGAAGTATCCCTTTGATGATGATGATGTTCAAGGGATATTCGATGAGTTAATGGCTGCAAAAGCCCTTTCTCTCCCAGAGTCGAAACGACCTGCCGAGGTCAATATGACAAACGATCCTAAGTATTGCTCATACCATAGGATCATTAGCCACCCTATAAAAGATTGTTATGTTTTCAAAGACATAATCGAAGATATGATTGGAAGGGGAGAAATTGAGATAGAAGGAGCTCCAGCCAAGGGACCCACTGCATCGTCAAATGCAACTTCAACGGTAGAACAAAAGGATGAATCTCATCCATCATCTTCAGAAACTAATAATGGGATCCCAACGGTGTCATTACCACCTCATGCGGTCCCCATCAAGTTTATTGCTGAAGATGATGTAGCAATAGTATGGGCATATCCAAATATGCCTGCACCCTCACCAGGAGCACCCACCTTATATGATTTTTACCTAGACCCAAGTCTAGAGGCATGGGCAACATCAGAAGATGAGCATGATGATAGCCTTGGGTGGCATACCTACTCCAACAGGCGATCATTTCGGCAGGGAATAGTTCGAGCTTCTCAGTCCCCAGGAGTTAAAATAAGAGGACAGAAGCTGCCTCAAAAGAAAAACCAGAAAAACAAGAAAAAGAAGTCAAGGGCCAAAAAGAAGCCAGACTTATCTTCTGAAGAGGAGTACGTGCCACCGGTTAAGACCCCGTTCACTTTAAGTGATTATATCCCCAAAGGTTTTTTCGGCAGTGACCCCTCGGATGACGACCCTGAAGAAGGAGAAGTAGCCCAATGTTGCATGGTTTCATGGGCTGATGAATGCGAAGAAGTAAACATTAAGATTCCACTCACTGCTCAAGAAGCGGACCAAATAACTCTTCGGTCCGGTCGTCAACTCCAACCACCAGAATTAGTGGGAAAAGAGAAAGGAAAAGAAGCGACACCTGATGTACCACGAATGCCGGTGAATATTAAGGAAAGGGGTGAAGATGACGTAATTCCGTCGACTGCAAATAGTAAAGGCATTACTGAGAACAAGCAGTTAAATAAGGAGTCCAAGAAGGATCCTCTTGTCTCAGTCCCTTTTCAAGTTAGTCAAGGGCCTTGTAAGGAGAAAGTTCGCTATGATGTCATCTCTCATCTTAAGCGAATCCCAGCGCACCTAAGTGTCTACGACGCTTTACAAATGTCGAAAGAGTTAAGAAAGGCACTTATTCAGGCATTAATGGACCCTGAAGACTACAAAGATCAAGTTGACCCTGTTGAGGTAGATGAGGTGTTGTCCTCCCCTTTAAACCGGTGTGCTGCATGCATGGCTTGCATAACATTCTCTGATGAGGACCTCCAGTTGGGGTCTGCAAATCATAACAGGCCTCTGTACGTCACTGGTAGGATTGGGGATAAAAGAATAAATCGAATCTTACTTGACTGCGGTTCTGCAGTCAACCTTCTTCCATTAAGAGTATTGAGGGCAATAGGGATAGAACCAAATCAATTGTCCCCAACTTTGCTCACGATACAAGGGTTTAATCAGGTAGGGCAGAAAGCCTTGGGCACTATTGCTTTGAAAGTCGAGCTAGACAACCTCTACACAGATGCTCTCTTTCATGTAATAGATGCTGATACGTCCTATAATGCCCTACTTGGTCGGCCATGGCTTCATACTAGTAGAGCTATCGCCTCCACTCTTCACCAGTGTTTGAAATACACTGATGAGCATGGCAATGAGAAAACGATCCAAGGGGACGCCAATCCTTTTCATGGAGAAGACGTTAATTACGCTGACGCAAAGTTTTACAAATCAGCGGATTCTGGGACCTCCCAAGTTCTTTTAGCCCAAGAAAAGGACAATCAAAAAGAAAAACCCGAGGCCTTTACTTTCCCTCAAAAATTGATTCGAGCTATCAATAGTTATGCTAGTGAAGCCAAGGAATATCAAGCCTCGCGATCAAAGGTACTATTCAAATACACACCCAAGGAGAAAAGAAGGGCTGACCAAAAGGCCTTGACATCGGTAAAAGAAATCATGAACTCTCTTGTCACGAGTTACACATTCCCTCTTCGGCGAATTGACCAGTCGATGCCTAAGGAAAACTTGGTCATAAGAACATCGCTCGGCAACAAGAGGGTAGTTTTAAGGGGAAACACGTCAAATTATCCGATAGAAGCGTCTTCTTCTAGACCACCTCCAGGAGGGGTATCACAGTCTCGAAAGAGGAAGAAGGGCAATAATAAGAGGGGCTTTGACGAGGCTAACAAACAAATAAACATATCTCACGAAAGTGGGGTCCTAAAAGCATCATTTCAAGCAGATGTCCCTGAAGCACTCCAGGTGTCACATGATGGAGGAGTTCTCAAGTCTCATGCCACGAATGATCTGGTCTTTACACCCCAAGAGCAAGAGATGTTATTCTCCACAGATGAGCAAGTCCAACCTCGAATCTCGATTTTTCAAAGACTTGGTAAAATCAATGAGCCTAAGCAAAAGAATGTCCGAGTCAGAAACCAGAAAAAGTGGAAGCTGAAAAAGAAAAAGCAACAGCCTCAAAGCTTCATCTGGGTTCGGGGACAAAATGATGCTAGCCAAATTGAGCAGGTGGAACAAGTTAATGTTGTGTCTGTGGCGGACGAGAAAGGTGCTCAAAATTTTGAATTTTCTTGTCAAAAAGTTCCCAAGCATCACAAGATCAATGTGCTAAATTGTAAAGGGCGTGAAGAAGCCCAAGTTCACGCTAATTCACCTAAGAGATTAGATGGTGATTTAGTTGATATAAAACAAGAATCCTCTGAGGACTTTGTCGAGGCTATCCAACCAGCACCGCCGGAAATGAAAGATGGTGGTCAAGCAACAATTGATGAGCTTCGAGAGATAAATTTGGGCACAATTGATGAACCGAAGCCAATTTTTGTGAGTACCATATTAAATAATGAAGAGGTGGTACAGTATGAACAATTCCTTCGGGAATACAAAGATGTATTTGCTTGGGGATATCAAGACATGCCAGGCTTAGATCCAAGTGTTGCTGTTCATAAGTTAGCCGTGTCTGAAGGAGTAAAACCAATAAAGCAGCCTCAACGACGCTTCCGTCCTGAACTGACAATTCAAATAAATGCTGAGGTTGACAAGCTCATAAAGGCTAACTTCATTCGCGAAGTTCAATACCCTACTTGGTTGGCTAACATCGTACCAGTTCGGAAGAAGAATGGTCAACTTCGGATATGTGTAGATTTCAGGGACCTAAATAATGCATGTCCTAAGGATGATTTTCCACTACCAATCACTGAGCTCCTTGTGGATGCCACTACAGGGTTTGGAGCTCTTTCCTTCATGGATGGTTTCTCGAGGTACAATCAAATAAAAATGGACCCCAAAGATGAAGATTTAACTGCTTTTCGGACACCACAAGGCATATACTGCTACACAGTAATGCCATTTGGGTTGAAAAATGCCGGGGCTACCTATCAGAGGGCCATGACAATCATTTTTCGTGATTTTATCCACAACCTAGTTGAATGCTATGTTGATGACTTGGTTGTAAAAACAAAAGAAAAGGAAAATCACTTACATGACCTAAGAAAGGTCTTTGAAAAGCTTCGTCAACATCAACTCAAGATAAACCCTTTAAAATGTGCATTTGGAGTCATCTCAGGGAGATTTCTCGGCTTTGTGGTTCGGAAAGAAGGGATTGAGATTGACCCGGATAAAGTCAAAGCCATAATCCAAATGCCCCCTCCGAGGAACTTAAGAGAATTGCGGGGCTTACAAGGAAGGTTGGCTTACATACGACGGTTCATCTCAAATTTGTCAGGAAGGTGTCAACCTTTTATAAGACTCCTAAAAAAGGATACGCCTTTCATTTGGGATCAAGCTTGTCAAAGTGCTTTTGAAAGCATTAAGCAATATCTCACAAGGCCACCTGTCCTAATGGCTCCAATACAGGGAAAACCTTTAATATTATACACAGCAGCCCTCGAACGGTCTTTAGGGGCTATGTTAGCTCAATGTAAAGACCAAGGGAAAGAAAACGCCCTGTATTATATCAGCCGGACAATGGTGGGTGCAGAAATAAATTACTCCTCCATGGAGAAAATTTGTCTGGCCTTAGTCTTCGCCATTCAAAAGTTGCGGCACTACCTCTTGTCTCATCAAATTATTTTGATCTCAAAGGCAGATCCATTAAAGTATATATTGTCTAGGCATACGCTATCAGGAAGGTTGGCTAAATGGGCAATGCTTTTGGCCCCTTTTGACATCAAATTCATGCCTCAAAAGGCAGTAAAGGGACAAGCTATAGCTGATTTCCTAGCAGCTCATCCATGTCCAAATAATTAGGAATTGCCTGATGATTTGCCAGATGATGAAGTTATGCTTACTGAAATTAAAACATGGCAGCTATATTTTGATGGGGCAGCAAAGAGTTGAGGAGCTGGAGTAGGAATTGTGTTTGTCACACCATCTGGAGGACTTGTTCCGTACTCATTCTCTCTCCTCGAAATCTGTTCAAATAATGTGGCTGAATATGAGGCACTCATCATTGGCCTCGAATTGGCCCATGAAATGCGTATTGACCAGCTTGAAGTATTTGGGGATTCGCAATTAATTATTCGACAAATAAATGGTCAGTACGAGGTAAGAGACGCCAAATTATCGCCTCTTTACAAGAGGGCAAGAAGCCTTATGAATCAATTCCAATCATGTACCGAGGTCTGAAAATGACAAAGCAGATGCCTTAGCAAAGTTGGCTGCTTCATTGACTCTCCCTGATGAAAGGGAAATTCAAATAACAATCGGGGAACGTCACTTGTTGGCCTCAGCTTTAGACCGTCTTGATGAAATTGAAGAAATAAATGTAGTTTCGGTTTTTGAGGTCGAAGAAGAAGCAGATTGGAGACATCCCCTCATGGAATACATTCAACATGGCATTTTACCCACTGATCCGAAGAAAAGAGCAGAGGTAAAACGGCGAGCACTAAGGTTTACATTTAAAAATGACACCTTATATCGAAAGACTTTCGATGGGGTTTTACTTAGATGCTTGTCAAGGGAGGAGGCTGCTTATGTCTTAAATGAAGTTCATGCTGGGGTATGTGGTGCTCATCAGGCAGGTCCAAAGCTTGCTAACCAAATCAAAAGGCTAGGATATTATTGGCCGACCATGGTTCAAGACGCAATAAAATTTGCTAAAGCTTGCCAAATTTGTCAAATACATGGAGATTTCATCCACCAACCACCACAGTTACTCCATCCAAGCATATTATCTTGGCCCTTCCATACATGGGGGCTAGATGTCGTAGGACCTTTCAAGCCATCTTCCTCTCGCGGCCACATATTCATCTTAGCAGCCACAGATTATTTCTCAAAGTGGGCTGAGGCTATCCCATTGAAAGAAGTGGGGGCAAAACAAGTTGCCGACTTTATCAGGACTTATCTCATTTATAGATATGGAGTCCCATGCAAGATCATTTCAGACAACGCCCTCTACTTCAAAAATCAAGTGATGATAAAGCTTGCAGAGAAGTACAAGTTCAGGCATAGCTTCTCATCAAGCTATAATCCATCTTCAAATGGTCAAGCTGAAGCATTCAATAAAGTGCTTTGCAAGATTCTAAAGAAAATGGTCTCAAAATCAAGGAGGGATTGGCATGAACGACTACCAGAAGCTTTATGGGCCTATCGAACCACCGTTCGAACTGCAACTGGCTGTACGCCCTATAACTTGGTGTTTGGTTCTGAAGCCGTGTTACCCCTCGAGGTGCAATTACCCTCTTTAAGGGTGGCCATGCAATTCACAAATCCAGATGAAAACACTCAAGTCAGACTTGCC
>JAKOGI010001301.1:38291-88291 GCA_029747015.1 Carnegiea gigantea
ATATATATATATATATATGATAATAAATTTGATTAAAAATGGATTTATGGGGAATTATTTTTCAATTATGATTTTTTTCTAGTTTTCATCTTTTATGGTGGGTAGTGTTTTTTTTGGTGTTCATATTTCTCATAAGTTATATTAAATTGGGTTATTATTACATACCCCATCAACAAATAGGCAAATCCTCAATTTCTGGTATTATTATTTAACCCCCTAATATTTGACAAAACGAATATTTAAATTTTAATTTCTGATGGGGCTTTGACTCAACCTATGAAAGATATTATGGGCCCTACTTTTTGAAAAATTAAGGCTCTCCACTGCAATTTCTCTCTACCAAACCCAGGGGCGAAGTCAGGATTCAAAGCAAGGGGGGCAAGAATAATGATACACTAATTTGCCTAAAGTGAATAAATTTAACACAAACAAACAAGCAACAACCAACAAATTACCCCAATTCTAATTTCTAAATTCTCAATCAAGAAAGGCAACTTCTTTTTTGATTGATGAGTAAATCTCTAAATTAACTACTTATTCAACACAAATTCAATAAAAATTAGTAAACTAAACATAAATACGGAAGCAATTACAAACAAAATCAGTTTGACTTTAAATCTTTAACAAAGAACAACCAAGAAGACAATTAGGTTAAAATCCTCATTATTCAATTCATGAATCCTGAGTAATTCGCTAAGTTAACCAATTATTTAACATAAATCTAACTAAAATCAGTAAAATAAACATAATTATTTACAAAATAATAAAATTAAAAACAAAAATTGAGAATTTTTGGGGGTTATCTCAAATTGGGATTTGGGGCTTAAGAGGTAGGAGGAGTTTTGAGGAGGAGTGGAGGCAACTGCCTGCACAAATGGTAGCACTAGTGGCAGGCCTGGCGGCTGACGGCATCGGCCAGTCAGCAACTGGGTTGGGCAGACTGCAGAGAGTGAGAGAGAGAGTGCATGGGCGGTAGGCTGGGCAGAGAGAGAGAGAAAGTGCGTCTGAGGAGAAAAGCAAAGCAAGACTAGAGAGTCGAGAGGCAGAAATTAGGGAAAATGAATGGGCAAAACTCAAAAAAAAAAACATACAAGGCACCGCAGAAGGAGAGTGATGAGAGTCGATCCTGTGACCCTCTAAAACAAGTAAAGAATAGCTGACTATCCTACCAGGCACACATTTGCAAAATGTGTGTGAACTAATTAATATATATCTATTTTGTTTATCTACAAAAATATCCCATATTTAATTTTTTTCCAAAAAGTTGGGGGGTCAATTGACCCCCCTTGCCCCAATGTAGCTCTGCCCATGACCAAACATCCATGTGTAAAGTTTCAACTGCTGTAAATGAGTAATAATAGTAGCTATCCAAAAGACACAAGATCGAGGGAAAGATAACATAAACCATCAGTTATAACTCTAGATCAATAAATGAAAATTTTGATTTACATAGTGTTTGGTTGGAAGGAAAATGGTTTTTCTGAAAAATTATTTCCTGTGAAAAATGTTTGTCAAAGGAAAATTGATTTTCATATTACATTTTCTATTGTATGGTACAAGATAAATCATTTTTCATGAAAAACAAGAAAAAGTTAACTGAATTGTTTAGATGGTAAAAAATATTAACTGAATGATCGTAGTTAAGATAAATGTTGACCAAATGAAAGAATTTTGAGCAAAATTTCATATTTGAGTTTTTTTCCAATACTTACTCTTGGATAATTAAGTTTCGATCTAAGCCGTTGACATTATTTTAGTGAAGAAAAATATCAACTGAATTGTTTAGGCGGCGAAAAAAAATCGATTGAACTGTCGTGATGGAGAAAATGTTGACCAAATGCAGGAATGTCGTGCTCAAAATCTGGATTTGAGCCTATTTTAATCTTTTCTATCCGATGTCAAATTTCAATTCAAACTATTGAAATTGTTCTAGCAATGAAAAATATTGATTGTACTATTTAAGGGCGAAAAGTAACAATTGAATTATCGTTGTGAAAAAACAAATGCTGACCAAATGACAGAAGATCAAGCTCAAAATCTATATTTGAGCCTATTTTAATATTTTCTATCTGATGATGAAGTTTTAATCCAAATCATTGAAATTATTTTAGCAGCGAGTCAAATGAATCGTTTTAGTGGTAAAAAAAAGGCGATTAAATTGTCATGGTGGAAATAAACATCAATCAAATGAAATAAATTTGAGCTAAAAATTTATATTTGAGTTTATTTTAATCTTTCCCATCGGATAGTCATCAAGTTTGGATCCAAACTATTGAAATTGAATTTTGCACCTAAATTTCAGCTGACCATATCATCAAATAATTAAAAGAAGAAAATGAACTTTGTATATTCTCAAAAAGAAAATAATTTTCCTCCATTAGAGGAAAATTATTTTCCTTGGAAAATAGTTTTTCATCCTTTATTGTGCAAATAACGAAAAATTGGAAAACTATTTTTCAAAAAAATCATTTCCCCTACCCAAACACTGCCTTAAAGAAAAGTGACTAAATGCATGAAAATCAAAAGCAAAATCTGAAACTAATTAAGGATAACTCTTGATGCTTTTTGCCAAAAATTATGGTTATATGAAAACAATAGCCACGGTGAGAAGTGGTAAATAATAATACCAAAAGTTGAGGGAAAAAAAAAAACATTCATATGGAGGAGGAATAGTTCATAGTAGATGTGAGTGACGACAAGAAGGGAGATAAGAGTGTTTATATATAGTTATGGTTTTAGGAGAAGTAAAACAAAAAAAAAAATTCAATCAACTAATTCAGGCAGTAGTTCCGCTACCGTTTTCTTTTAATTGATGCTTCTTGATCACCCAAATTGGAGAACGAAAAGGAGAAACCCCAGAACTGAAGAAAAGATGAACCAAAGGCCAAAAACCTAGAAAGCGTGCTTCATTCACCGGAACAAATGGAGGAGAAATGTGCTTTCCACTGCCAAAAACGGCGGCCCACCGTAATGTTATTTCCTGCATCCAAGCAATGACTAATCTAATTAGTTTTTGCTGAATTTATGAATGATTGAAAGATTTTAGAAATTAATTTTAATTAGATTAAAATTTAAAACAAATATATGGTAGATATTAAAGTGTGACACATGTATGGTCAAGATTATTCAAATTATGGTGGGTGTAGTATGGTGACAACCAATATAACTTTTTGGATAGTTCATATTAAATCTTTTTGTCTAGTACTTATATTTTGTAATCTTCACAACTTTATCAGTCAAAAAAATTTCAAATTTATTACAACAACACCACCTCCCAGTGTGGGTTATGCTTTCGCGGGGTTTGGGGAGATTCAACTGTAGGCAACCTTACCTCTACCGACATTCCTACCCGTAGAGAGGTTGATTCTAAGAGACCCACAAAAAAGGATTTTGTAAAAATATTTTAAAGAGAAAAGATTTTGTGAAAACATTTAATGGGAAAATTAAGGACTCGTATCAAGGGATGACCAAGACATATTAAAAGAACTAGTTGCTAGAACTAAGTAACAAGAACAAACTAATAGAGGAAGAACAAACTATCAGAGGAAGATGATATACCTTAATAGCCCGAGGTAGGCAAACGATGGCTCCTCACAGAAAAGAGCACTACCTGCATATAAACATGACATGAGAAAAAGCACTATACCACTGCACCAAAAGACAACTATGGGGCAGACTCTCTGCGATCTAAGATCCTAATCCTATCCCGTCATAGCCTCCTATCCTAAGCCAGGCCCTCCGTCAAACCGATAACTTTCAAGTCTTCTCTAATCACCTCGTCCAAACTCTTCTTTGGTCATCCCCTCCCTCTTTTACCATCGGGGATGTTAATCATCTCACATCTCCTCAATGGAATGCCTTCACTCCTCCATTTCACATGGTCAAATCATCGGAGTCTTTGTTTCTCTTAACTTATCTTCTATGGGAGCTACTCTAACTAAGTCCCGAATAACTCCATTCCTAATTCTGTCTATCCTTGAATACCCACACATCTACCTAATCATCTTCATCTCTGCTACCAACAACCTTTGAACCTACACCTTCTTTAGAGGCCAGCATTCTGAACCATAAAGAACAGTCGGTCTAACTACCATACGATAGACTTTGCCTTTCAATCTTAGGGGCACCCTCTTATCACACAGCACACCTGAGGTATACTTCCATTTTTGCCAGCCCACTTTTATTCACTGGTTAATGTCTTCGTCAATATCCTCATTCTGCTGAATGATCGAGCCTAGATACTTAAATTTAACGACCTTAGTTATCGACCTCCCATCCAGGGTGACTTCTCCTCCCGCATCTACCCTTCCATCGAAATAGCAATGAAGGCATTTCGTTTTCAATCTGCTTACTCTAAAACCTCTAGATTCTAGAGTATGCCTCCAACGCTCCAACTTATCATTAACTCCCTGTCTAGTCTCGTCAATAAGGACAATGTCATCTGCAAAAAGCATACACCATGGTAACTCATCTTGAATCCCTCTTGTCAACACATCCATAACTAGGGTGAAAAGAAAAGGGCTTAAGGCGGAACCCTGATGCAGGCCCATACCAACGAAGAAGTCATTGGTGACCCTCCTGGCGTCCTAACACTCGTCTTACCTCCCTCGAACATATCCTTAATAACTCGAATATACAAGGGTGACACTCTTTTCCTTTCCAAGCATCTCCAAACCACTTCACGCAAAACTCTATTATATGCTTTTTCCAGGTCAATGAATACCAAATGGAGATCCACCTTTCTATCTCTGTACAAATCCATGAGCCTTCTAAGAAGGTAAATCGCCTCTGTAGTTGACCTGCCTAGCATAAAACTAAATTGGTTTTTTGAGATCGAAACATCTTTCCGCACCCTTCTCTCAATTATCCTCTCCCATAACTTCATAGAGTGATTGAACAACTTTATCCCCCTGAAATTATTACAATCTTGAATATCCCCTTTGTTTTTGTACAGGGAGATGACTGTACTAGACCTCCATTATTTGGACATCTTAGAGGTCCTAAAAATGACATTGAAAAGTTCCGTCAGCCACTCTAATTCTTCTTCACCCAAACACTTCCACACGTCCACCGGTATCTGATCTAGACCCTCTGCCTTCCCATTGATCATCTTCTTTAAGGCCTCTTTAATCTCGTCCTTACTGATATGACTACACACTCGTGGATCCAGTCGCCTCTCACTAAACTCTCTTACCCTACTACGGGAGTCTTCCATCCCTTCACCAATGAGGAGTTTGGAAAAGTATCTTTGCCATCTCTTCTTGATTTCTGCATCCTCAGACAACACCCTACCATTTTCATTCTTGATGTACCTTACAACACCTAAATCCCTTGATCTTCTATTCCTGACCCTCGCCAGTTTAAAGACTTTCTTTTCCCCTTCCTTGGTCTCCAGTCTTTGGTATAACCTATCATAAGCCATGCTTTTAGCTACCGCAATAGCTTTCTTGGCTACCTTCTTAGCTGCTTTGTATCTAACTCTACTAATCTCTCTCTCTTCAACCGCTTCACTGTTCATGAAACAAGCATATGCCTCTTTTTTTTCCTTGACTTTCTCCTTTATCTCGTCATTTCACCATCAGGCACCCTTCATTTTGTTACCACCTCCTCGAGAAGTACCTAGGATTTCTTTAGTCCACCTTCAAATACAATATGTCATTGCCTCCCACATTTTATCTGCATCGTCTGCCCGCCCCCAAGCCCCCTCTTCAGTAATCCCCTCCGATAATAACGCGGTGTTCTCCTTCGTAAAGTTCTACCACTTAACTCTAGGGTCCCCGACTCTCCTTTTCTTCCACCTAGAACATTTAGACTCCACATCCAACACTAGCAACCTATGTTGAGTTCCTAGATACTCACTAGGAATCACCTTACAATCCTTGCAAGACCTCCGACTATCCGCCCCCACCAGGAAGTAATCAATTTGGGTTTTTAAGGAGCCACTCTTAAAGGTCACTAAGTGCTCATCCTTCTTCTTGAAATAGGATTTTGCCACTGACAATTCACACGCCACTGTGAAGTCCAGCATAGAGACTCGTCTGCTGCTTCTCTCCCCAAAACCGAAACCCCTGTGGGCCATATCATACCCGTCTGAGTCCACACCAATATGGTCATTAAAGTCTCCTCCTATGAAAAGTTTCTCGTTTCGAAGTACATTCTGGATGACCATATTCAAATTCTCCCAAAAAAGCTTCTTAATATCGTCCGGCAGACCGATTTGAGGAACATACACACTGACCACATTTATGACTTCTGAACCCACTAAAACCTTTATGGCCATAATTCGGTCACTCTTACGCCTCACTTCAACAACAGAGTCTACCAACTCCTTATCAACCAAGATGCTAACTCTATTCCTCACATTGATTGTCCCCGAATACTACAATTTGTACCTATCAACTTCTCTAGCTTTAGCCCCCACCCAGTTCGTCTCTTGAACACAAGCTATATTAATCCTACGTCTGTGCAAAGACTTAACTAATTCTATACACTTACCCGAAAGAGACCCAAGATGCTAAGACGCTAGGCGCACCTTCCAAAACCCTCCACCCCTGCTGACCTTATTACCCCCCGGAGGACTGGCTGAAGCTACTACATTGCTCGCCACTAGCTTAAGCTGCCCACACCTCCCTCCTGGAATGCACTACAAGGTCCTACTAAAAACACAATAACCTTGCACTGGAAAAATGAGGGAGTAAGTAGAAAAGCTCCCCAAAAAAATCCAAGGGCCCAAATAAAAGGGAAATTAAAACGGAAAAGAACCAGGCACTGAAACTAAACGGTAAAGAGACACTGGCTACAGAGGCCCACGGCTTGAGTAAACAAGCCTAGGAATCTACTCGGCAAGAAAACACACTAGTCAAACGCAAACTACTAACTAAAATAATAACATTATATGATAATACTAATACACCCAACACGACTACCACAATACACGCTATAGTAAATACCGATGCTATGATACTTACAAAAATCCAAATGGCGACCATGCAAGACGATGGGACAAAAATACTACTAAAGGCGACAATAATAGAAAAAATAAATGGAAAACTAATAGAAAATAAATAGCAGTAAAGAAATTAACTAGAAAATCAGCCTACAAAATCAAGAAAAGTAGCCAAGAGACTAACCAAAAAAATGGAATAACTACGCTCCAAGAGAGTAACCTTGAAAGGGATTGAACCAAGCAATAGTATCCAAACTACTAATCAAGAACTACTTAAAACTACTGAAACTAGTCGGAACACTAATAATAAAAATAATGCTAATATGACAATGGCAGATAATCCGAACAAAAATACTAACAACAGTAGAAAAATACTAATAATGCCACGGACTAATACTAATCAATAAAAATAAAATTGCCAAGGGCTTACTAAAAAAATGTTAAAAAAAAAACCTTCCAACTTGCAAAAAGGAACTACTACTATCAAAGGCACCAAAAACAACTGGAATAGAACTCTACCAGCAACAAAGGCCAAAAATAACTTGCAAAAACTAATACTAATATTATCAAGGGCCAAACTAGCAACAAGGGCAGAAATAATGACGCACCAAAAATAGCAAATGTAGGGCATCAAAAACCAAACCTTCCAACTTAGAAATAGAACAACTGGAACTTTTCCAGTTACCAAAAATCTTCCAGGGCAAATGCAAAATTGGAAAAGAGTTGAACCTATGTAGAAGTAGAACCACTTAGAGCAAAATTTAAGACACAAGCAAGCCACC
This sequence comes from Carnegiea gigantea, assembly GCA_029747015.1. NCBI lineage: Eukaryota > Viridiplantae > Streptophyta > Magnoliopsida > Caryophyllales > Cactaceae > Carnegiea > Carnegiea gigantea. The sequence continues at coordinate 46,020 of JAKOGI010001301.1, forward strand.
AAAAACAAAACCCTCCACCTGCAATTACGAACATAGGCAAGCCACCAAGCACAAGCAAGCGACCTCAATTTCCAAATCAGAAACACTACTCACTGCTACCGACACTTGAACAGAGCAAATAGCAAACAGAAACCAGGACTCGAGAAATAAGATTCAACCACATCTAAAGAAGAAATGGGGAGATGGATAGCAACCTAGCTGAGAAATATCGACAACCCAGCTGAAAAAATATGAATAGCAATTAAAGGAGAAAAGGGAAAGAGAGGGAACCTGAGATTAGGAAGATGAATAGCAACAACGAGAATGGGCCGAAAAACAGAACAAACGCAGCTTGATGGTTCAATCCTTTGGGTTAATAATGGCATTGAGCAGAGAGAACTACCTAAGAAGCCATAGGCAACAACAATTGCCTCAAGGGGAACTAACCCGAGAAGCAGGCTCTGGCCCCGAAACAGAGAGAACTCAAGGGGGGGACTAAGGAGCGAGTAGGCTATGGAACTCACCGTCTACGGCCAACACTGCCGGCTACCGTTCTGAAGAGGAAAATGATGAAGGCGCTGGTGACCGTCGTTTCAGGCCGTAAAAGAAAACCCCTGAAGTTAGACCACCTTAGCCGTAATTTGGGCACGCCGATCTGGAACGTACTCCGATGTACTGGTCGACTGAGTGACGCCGGCGAGGCACCGACTCCGTACAAGCTGTCAGCACCGGCTGCCGGGCTGTTTCTGAGGTCACCCAAGTGACCATTCTGTGCTCTGTGTTCTGCAAGACAGAGAGAGCAGCTAGAGAGAGAGAGCAGCTAGAGAGGGTTCAATTTAGTGCAAATGTCATCTCTGTTCTTCTCCTGCTCCTCCAAATTTCGAATAAAACACGAAATTTATTTTCAAAAAAAAATTTCAAATTTATTGTTTGCCTATTTTTTCTTTTCTTACATTATCATTATTATAACAAAAGTTTTTAAACTTTATCTGTAAATTATTTGTAAATTACAAATAACAAAGATGAAGGCATTAATGTTGTTTTCACAATGTTAATCCTTTTTTCGTTATTTGGGAATTAAATTTGGTTTTGTGAAAAGCTGATGGTGATTAAAATAATTATAAATAGATTAGGATTAAAAAAAATGTAAGATAATTCAAGAGAATAGGTATAAGAGCTTCGAATTAAACAGATGTCCAGTGACATTTGATCAAAAAAATGAATGCACACATATGCAGTCACGCCTTCAACAAACTCATGCCAAAATCAAAGAACAAGTCGCTTACGAATACACGCTGCATACTTCATCTTACATAGGAAACACAAATTCGAGGATCAATAAGAAAGTAGTCTTTCCTCTTGACTCTTGTGGGAAAGTTTTGGAAAAATTACATGATAGACGGGGAGAACTTTTCTATTGATATGCGATATACAATGTAGTACCACAATAAAGTCAACATCTACATATATATAGACGAAGCGGATGTACATAAAATACATTGAAATTACATGATACAAAATCAAAATTAGAATTTATAATGCAAACAACTATATGGTACAAATAGATGCATAAAGAAAAAGAGATAGGGTTTAGTTGTATTCTAGGTTGAATTGTATCCATACACTTTCTTAGGAGAGAAAACGCTTCTACTGTATTAGTATGATTTTTTAAGATGCGGCACTCTTCTAAAATTTGGCAACTCATTAATTCTATTTGTATGTAGCAAGGATAACCACGAACTAATATATATCGAATGCTCAAAATATAAAAATAAAAATCATTTAATAACAGAAGTTTTTGACAGATTTAATAAGAGGGCACCCAAAAAGAATTTATCCACTGCCCATAAGCTCTATGCAAAAGCCAGGTCCATTGTACCAGCGAAAAAGCTCTCAGAGGTATAGGGAAATAATGGGTATTTTGCAATGATTCTCCCTGCAGTTTTAGTTATTCACTATTACGACCTTGATGTTTTAGGGTTCAATTCTACCATATCAGAAATTTTAGCATATTATTATTATTAAAACATTACTTCGGCAAACATGTAAATAATAAAAAATAATTGACCAATTTATCCCTCATTTAATGTTGTCAAAGTACTGTATTTTTATTTTGACGGGGCGAAAAGATGGTGAGAGCAGTATAAAGGCGCCAATACAGCCAGATTCTAGAAGGAACTAATTAAAAAGCTCCAATGAATTCATCAAACTCCCCGATCAAAACTACTATCAAACGTTGGGCATGAATCCCAGCTATCATGCTCGTAACAAGCTTAAGACGATATCAATTTTCTCAACCCAAAACTTAGAAAGCAATTACTTGGGACAAATGAAAAGAGAAAATAAATAATTGTACATCATAAATAAAATTTTCGATTGGAAACCATTAAAAGTCCATTATGAAAACACCTGTTTCAGTTCTAGTTTAGGAAATTCAAGAGTTTATATATCTCAATCTTGAGCAGGCCCTATCATCGAATCATCTCCTGTATGCCACAATTACACGGCGCAACAATCCCATGTACTTATATTTTTCCTTAATTGTTTAATTTAGTTGTTTTTTTCTTTTTTTCTTTTTTTTTTTGGGTGGTTGTTGGGGGTGGGGGTTGGCGGGTGGAGGTCCGTGGTCTTTGGTTTAAGGTCTTATTTTTTTCATTGGTAAATCTCAATTTATCAATTTCAATCAATTTCAATACATTTAATGAACTTTAACAAAAAAAATATCAATATTAACTTATTTCAATTCGCTTTAATTCACTATTTTAATCAACTTCTACTCATTATATAAAAAATATATCAACTTCAACTAACTAAAAAAAAAAAAAATCTACTTTAACTAACTTTACTTATTTTTCAATTTCTATTTTTCAATTAAAAGAAAATAAAAAGAACAGACTCTAATATGAATGCACATTTGGGGGTACTAATGAGTAACAACCGCTGTAATTATTGACGAATTATATTTCGACCTCCCAACCACTAACCGCAGAGTTATGAGCTTGCATAACAACGATGTGGCCCCAAGGAACAACGCCGAAACAGTTACGTGGCATTCTCCGACCCGCAATTATCTGACGTACCCTATTTAATGACTTTCCAATTCCTAACATGTCGCCAAGCGTACTCCCCCCAATAAGGACAAGAGACAATGCTATCCCCGTTATATTTCTCCTTAGCCGATGTTATATAATATCCCTACATACAACCACAAAGTTCCCATACAAACAGAATTGAAAAGCTCCTACGTAGTAGCAAAAGCGACCAAACAAGGGCATACGGCGAGGCGCGGAGGGATGCTGAAGCCCATCAACACAAGGCGGGCAAACTCAGAAACTGATGAGGAGCCACTAAGCCCAGTGTCGCGTTTGTTCCACACTCCGGCCATCAATTGCATCATAATAGCAGTGTTCGGATTTAAGAAGAGGCTTGACGTGGAAGTATTCAAGAATGGGCTCGAAAATGGTCTTATTAAGCACCCTCGTTTCTGTAGCAAACTGGTGAGTTACGTCGTGCTTAGTGCATGTGTGTTCTTTTCATTTGAATATGTAGCCAATTGGCCATTGCATTTCATTTTAAGTTTGGGTAATTGGGAAAAAAGAAAAAAGAAAACTGTATTCATGGTAGTGGCAAATTCGAAAATGAAGACTTAGATCACCTTAGAAGGGATGAATAGAGTGATCACAGAAATTAAAAACAAAAGATTGAAAGCAATAACAGAAATTAAAATGAGACAATACGCAACGATATTTTAACAAGATTGGGTCTCAATCAGGCTTAGGTCCCCGCCTAGAGTTATTCAACTCTAGGATTCAACTCTCTACTTCTTTCATTAAGATGAACTTTCACAATCTTTTAAAGTTACCTTACTCTAGAGATCCCAAGTGCTTAAATCAACCTCTTAATTTAAACATGGGGGAGTTGTGACCTCAGGCCAACTCCTAAGTCCATTCCTTAATAAAGAATTATCAATACACTCACAACTTTTGATCACAAAATAACACTCAGTACACTCCTAAGCTTCAGCACTCGTCCACCAACTATGGAAGTTCTGCCCAGGGTATGCTGAAATGGCATTTCAGGCTCTTGATTTCTGCTCAGTTGTTGCTGTTTTAATTTTCTTACCTTCCTTGTCATGATTTGGGCTAATAGGATGCTGCACATTATCTTCTAAAAATATGGAAAGAAAATATTCTAGAATCAAGAAATAATATTACCTTATTTGACTCAAATCATATCATATCTTTTCATCATGGCAAGTATCAAGGGTGATGATAAAATCATGGTAGATTGCTTAATTTGAATACTGAAAATTTGAATTTCAAATTTTGAATCAGCTAAGTAATTTACTTGATTGATTTTCCAATTAATCAATATTACGCATATATTTTCCTTAAGCAATAATACGTTATCTCCTCATGATTTAGCAAAGCAATAATTTCCTTTATCCAATTCTTGATCTGGACAGCATGTACACTTATACTTGAGCATATATCTTTAACTCAAATAATTATTTTGTTTGTTATCATCAAAATCAATATATGACTCTTAGAGTCAACAATCTGCCTCTTTTTTATGATGACAAACAATCCAATACTAGTATGAAGGAATATGAAGATACATACCTTGATTCTTATATATACTTACCCTCAGTTGATAATACTTCTCCCCCTTTATCATCAGTAAAACGAGATGTAAAATATCATTGTATATTAATAGCATGGCTCCCCCTTAATATAGTACTCACAAATATGGAAATGGGGTTATATGTTAACATTAAAAGCAATGACATATAGGACTTCACTTTCTCATGAAATAGCATAAGTGAGGATTATCATTGGAGACACTAATATATTATAATGTCCATAATTCAAAACTGTTAATGTCTCCCCCTTTCAAAAATGATTGAACCATGATATTGTGTCATATATCATCAAAGCTTGACTTAATATCATGTAGGTGATATATAAGATACGAAGAATCAAATTATCGATCCTTCTTTCAAAAATAATCAGTCCAGCATAATGTGTCAGCGTAAAGCTAATAATTCAAGCTAGAATTAATAGAAAGCAAATCATACTAATGGCCAAAATCTTGGTATAGCAACTTCGAGAATGTACAACCATATAGATGATAACATGTAAATAGTATAGCACATTAACCAAGATACCTGCCCCCTAAAATTAACTAAAGTAAGATTGGTCACAAAGTTAAGATGACAAATTAAAATATAATTGATATTCAGAACACTTAATTTCTGCGCCAAAAATAAATGTCATAAGATCATCCCCAGATATATAATAGCAATTTCATGTAAGAATTATCTTCCCTTTAGTATATTTTATTAAGAGAACCAGCATGGGATTATAGACACATAAGAGATAAAAAGTATTATGTATAGCTTCTTACTTTGAACAATAATACTGGAGAAATGATAATATAGATTATACAACAATCATGTTATATCCCCCTCAAAATGACTTCCGTAAAATGAATATGGGGTTTTCTATCAATAAGCTAGATTATAATAAATCATCAAAATCAATTACATGTACCAAGACTCACTGGATGAATCTTCTCATGCACATGTAATATATAGACAATAAAGAACATATTTTACCTCTCCTTATTTTGAGAGAATAATCAAAACAATATATTTCCAAGAAATTAAGTCTAATGTTCAATACTAGTAAATTTTATTTTATTTTTTTAACTCATTTTGAACCCAAAGACGCAAGTCAACATTCTGAACCATTTTCAAGTTCTAGATATTCCAATATAAACCTTATATATTTGGCATTCTTGTGTAAGCAATCAAACTAACCTTCTCTTTAAGATTTTGAAATTCAAGGCATCTCGATTGCAAGGTCAATTCTTTTCATGCGCCGGACTTCTTTTCATGTGTGGAAAATAATTATCCACAAAACTTTTTATTTCATCATCGATAGTAAGAAAGCATTCCTTCTCAGTTTATGCGATGTAGAGTAATATAAAAATTAAATTCATATGCATATAATTCTTTCGGGTATAACGGCACATAGAGCATGGACATTCGTAATCCAAATTTTTCTCTACCCTATTAAATGTTGCAAGAGAATAGTATGAGTAATATTATATCAAATGACTAAGTGCATTAGAGTATATGCTTCATTCCCCCTATCAAAGTAATTGAAGTATACAACATCAATCTTGAGGATTACAACAATTCCAGTTAATTACTCAAGAGAATGAGCATGAGTGAATATCTCCACATATAAAAGTGCTACCCACTAAAAACATACCATCTGTCAATTTCAAGAATTATTGATCATTTATGGGGTAAATCGTAATCTAGTTCTACCAAATTCACTATAAGATAAATAGTAACCATTGGTAAAATCATAAAATTTTAAAACGTGCATATATGATATATAGATCAAACTTTCCCTCTTCCTTGATGAAAATATTCAAAACATATGATATCAATTTATGTAAAGGGGCAAGGATATGCATCATTGATCACAATCACGTAGATGATGGCATTATAACATCTTTGACCTCTCATAAGAATAATTAGATCATATAATATCATGTATAGGGATATTAAAAGATTATATTATATCAAATTATATTCTCCCACTTACTGTATTGCTTAAGAGAATAAACATCACATTCTACGTCCATGAATTCAAAGTTTAGTATTATCAATGTCAATCATATACTCAAAACTTATAGGATTGTATTTCTTATGAATCCATGCATACATGTGATCACGAGAGATGTTAGCATATGAATATATTTTCTAACTCTTCTATTTTTAAAAGTAATTTGAATTAACTCAAATGGTATAAGTTGTACTGATTGAGCACCCATAACATAATTTATGCCAAAATTCAATATCAGATAAATCATATCATGACAATAAAAGAAGTAATAGTCAACTATGAGTCATATACATGGATTAAACAATTCAATCAACTACTTACATCAGTGAATGGGTTGAAACTTATAGCCACATATGGAAATACCGAATTAAACAAAATCACATATTCACAAACATAATTAATAGGGAACCATATTATGAATATTGGTATATAAATTATAAGACACATCACTCAATTTAACGAAGGCAAGCATATGTCAAGTAAGAAAGCTCAGTCAATTTAATGCAAGCCCATTGAAATGAACAAGTCGTGCTATGTAAGAGTTATATGGAATCAAATCATGATTTAATATTAAAAGGCATAATCACATTAATGTCCCTTTGTATGAGCGATTTCATGTAAACAACTATTCAGAAATAAAATATAGTGTCTTCCCTCTACTAAATAATCAAATTGAGACTCAATCAATATATGCGAGCATAATTTATCTCCCCCTCAACATGAGGCATGTAAGAAATATGGATGGAAAAAATTGAGAAATAAAGTTTACCTAAGTTTTACCTTAGGTAATCCATTACTTGCCAATTGTATGACCTCGGTTTGCATACCTCCAATCAAGTTTTGTCTCTTTGAATTTTTTGAGTTTTTAAAGGCTTGCGCACTTTGTTTCTGTGATCACCCTAGAGGGGGATGAATTGGGTGATCATAGAAATTTTAAAAAAAAGATTGAAAGTAAGAACAAAAATTAAAATGAGACAATACGCAGCGATATTTTAATGAGATTGGGCCTCAATCAGGCTTGGTCCCCGCCTAGAGTTATCCAACTCTAGGATTCAACTCTCTACTTCTCTCATTAAAATGAACTTTTACAATCTCTCAGAGTTACCTTACTCTAGAGATCCCAAGTACTTAAATCAACATCTTGATTTAAGCGCAAGGGAGTTGTGACCTCACACTAACTCCTAAGTTCACTCCTTAATAAAGAATCCTCAATACACTCACAACTTTTGATCACAAAATAATACTTAGTACAATAGTTCAAAGTATGTGCTCAAATGGTGTTTTTCGTACTGCCTTTTCTATGTCTTTTTCTCTCTCGATCAGTTTGGCCACTATTTATAAGATTCAGTACTCGTCCACCAAATATGGAAGTTCTGCCCGAGGTATGCTGAAATGGTATTTCAGGCTATTAATTTCTGCTCAGCTGTTACTGTTTTGATTTTCTTGCCTTCCTTGTCACGATTGGGCTAATGGGATGTTGCACAATATCTTCTAAAAATATGGCAGGAAAATATTCTAGAATCAAGAAATAATATTACCTCATTTGACTCAAATCATATCATATCTTTTCATCATGGTAAGTATCAAGGGTAAGGATAAAATCATGGTAGATTGCTTAATTTGAATACTCAAAATTTGAATTTCAAATTTTGAATCAGCTAAGTAATTTACTTGATTGATTTTCCAATTAATCAATATCATGCATATATTTTCCTTGAGCAACCATATGTTATCTCCTCATGATTTGGCAAAGCAATAATTTCCTTTATCCAATTATTGATCTGGACAGCATGTACACTTATACTTAAGCATATATCTTCAACTCAAATAATTATTTTGTTTATCATCATCAAAATTAATATATGACTCTTAGAGTCAGCAGAAAAAATTTATTCAACAAATTATGATAAAGAAGTTGATAAATATTGCCTTAGGGACAATAAAAAATTGGGTAGTTAAAAAAACTTCATCCACTTTTATTAATTGATGAATTCTGCTAAACATCATTAACTACAACAAAAAATTAATTCTTAAATTATGATAAATGCAATAATGATTAAAATCACTTTTTATTTGACGAAAACACCCTTTATAACTCGACATTTCAGTTTCCTTTTGCAAACAGCCAATGCTCTGGGTTGTCATTCACGTCTGGCGAAGATTGTGGAAAAACGTCAAATGTTTTCCAAATGAAAAACCGTAAATAAAATGTAAGATATTAGGAGAAGAGTGAACTCTAATCGAGAAATAGGACCAAAGAATTATGGATGTGAGAAATAGCACAGATGTGGAGGGTAATTTAGGTAGTGCAAAATAGTATATTAACTACTGACAACAAGCATTATTGTATTCAAATTTTTATAAGTTTTCTACACAATAAATGGTGCGTAAACATTGCACCTAGAGTAATTTTTATTTTTTGCCTTATGATAAATATGTTACTGCAAGATATTTCTGAAGTGCCTAGTGTTGACTTACAAATTAAAGATCATTTATTGAATTAAAAAAATAGTATAATTGAATACTAGAACAGTGTTACTAGTCATAAATCTGTTCTAGAATAGGGCTTAAGGTGTCATTGGTACTCATTGGCACAGCCAATGAATATTAAAGCTCTGCTATCCATAGAGCAATTGTAACTATTCAAAATTTGGTTATTTCAATTCATGTAATATGTTAATTTTGGCTAAAAGAAAACATTTAAAAAATGTCTTGTAGTACGACATGTTATTTATGAATCGTCTAATAACAAATTCTCAAAATAAGTTGTCTAATACCCTTTCTTTTATTTTCTTAAATCCCAAATACTATAGCGAAATACCTAAAAGAATAGTGATGGACCTGTTTGAAATTTAAATGTAAATGTAACCCTAACATGTCATTCAAACAATTTCTTTGAGTTCAAAACATAGAGTTGCACAAATTTCTCTCTATCGTTTGATCAAAGATCCAATATAGGGAATTGTTGAGATTCGAACTTCACAATACTCACTATAGAGAAGCTCCAATACTATGTCAAGGAACCATGTTTATCCAAGGGGGAGCTAGCATGTTAAGAGTCATAGAAGTTTTCATAATATATATAACTCTAAACAATAATTATCATCTTCTAATTTGGCCAATCTTTGTATGGCATTTTAAATTAACCAAAATGTGAGTAAAGAGTAAAATCATATTTTAAAGGAAAAGGTTCACTATGGAATGAGTTAAAAACTAGTAGCCACACATCAGAAAAAATGAACACATTTTACATACGATGGTTTGATTACTTTGAGTTCTGCGTGAACAATTCTGCAAACTGATCCGTAACTTGTATCCTATTTGACGGTAATTAAAGGTCTTCGATGCCAAGGAGCCCGCAAAACCACTTGGATGGGTTCGAACCACGGTGAATGCAGATGATCACGTCATTGTTCCCATTTTGGATCCATGTATGGACTCACCAGACCAACTTGTTGATGACTATGTATCAAACCTTAGCAAGTCTACCATGGACTTGTCCAAGCCGCTATGGGACTTCCATGTCCTCAATGTTGAAACCTCAGAGGCCACCTCTTATGGTGTATTTCGATTCCATCATTCACTAGGAGATGGTGTATCTCTCATATCAACCCTCCTCGCTTGCACACGAAAGACCTCCGATCCCAATGCATTACCTAGCCTCCCTATTGCCAAGAAGAAATTAGGGCGAGGGAACTATCTTGGTTTCTTAAGATACTTCTATGCTTTGCTATTGATTTTCAAACTATGGTGGAATACTTTTGTGGATGTGGTAATGATGATGGCCACAATGATCTGCTTAAAGGACACCAAAACCCCTCTGAAGGGTGCACCTGGAATTGAAAAATCCCCGAAATGGTTTGTTCGTAGGATGCTCAACTTTCATGACATTAAGTTGGTGAAGAATGCCATGGGCACGGTAAGTTTTGTCAGTAATAAAAATAACTTCCAGCTATGCGCAATTGGTTTTGTCTTAAATCAAGCTTTCATTAAGAAAACATTCAATTGATGATTATGTGCTTATGCAATGACTACTGTAGACTGTAAATGATGTGGTCTTAGGAGTAACGCAAGCAGGCCTGACTCGATATCTTAATGAAAAATATGGTGAGTTGTTTGATGTTCTACTTGTTCTACTCATACTCATTGTTGTATGGTAAAATATCAACAATTTTATTTGAATAGTTGTACCTGTTGGAGTTGTGAAAAGTGGGGGCTATCTCACATTGACAATTTAAATTAAATAGCTTTGAGCATGTGTATAAACTTATTCGTTGGTGTACCTATTACAAATTGGTTTTGGGTTAAAAACTCATTAAAGTTGTACGTGTGAATCATTTGTATATGGCCTAATTTATATAAAATTTGATGGTACCTATCAATCTTGAATCGTGATGCCTAGCTAAGTTGACGTTTCAGGCAAGGACAAGGGAGAGAACAGAGCCTTTAAGAACAATTTGCCCAAGCATGTCCGTCTTAGGGCACTCGTTGCAGTGAATCTGAGACCAACTATCATGATTGAGGTATGATATCATCCTCAATTAGGGCAGTTTTATCTGTGAATGAATAACTTAGCTTGTTTTTCTTCATCTAAATCTCGCAATTCAGTTTGCTTAAATAAGAAAAGGGTTATATTTATTGACCATCAATACTGGAATATTTTCAAATAAACTCATTCCAAATTAAAAGAAGGATAATAAATCCATAGTATATAATTGACTTCTGTTCAAAATTATTATTAATCTCTATATTATAAGTAGTAAAATGAAAAGGGATCAAAAGCCTTCCCTCTTTCAATTCTAAAATGTCATGTACTGAGATATGTGGACCGTTGATCTCTTTCAAAATGAAATCTCAACCATTCATTAAAAAAATACATTAGGTTCCGTTTGGACCTTGAAAAATTTACTGGAAAGAAAAAAATTGGGAAAGTTATTTTTTTTTTCCTTGTGTTTGGTTTAGAGAAAATCACAAAGAAAAAAATATGAAGGAAAGTTAGGTAGAAAAATTGTTAGAAACAAGTGATAAAATTTTTCTTATAAAATTGTGAGGAAAGTTTTGAGGAAACTTTCCAACCTCCTCCAATTTCATATTACTTAGATGACATCAACATGATTCAAGTAGCTCATCAACATTCAGATTTCTCCCCCAAATTCTTATATTTTTTTCTTAATCCAAATAAGGGAAAAAAAACTCATTTTCTCCTTTTTTTTTTCCTTCACATTTTTTTCCTTCAACTTTTCTTTCCACCAAATTTTGTAAGGATCAAATGAAGCCTTGGACTCTGTTTGGACCTTGAAAAATTTGATGGAAATAAAAAAAATTAGAAAAGTAACCTTTTTTTCTTATGTTTGGTTTAGAGAAAATCACAAAGAAAAAAATATGAACGAAAACTAGGTGGAAAAATTATTAGAAATAAGTGATTAAATTTTTCTCATAAAATTGTGAGGAAAGCTTGGGAAAGTTTCCAAAAGAATTTCCAACCTCTTTCAACCTCACACTGCTTAAATGATATTAGCATGATTCAAGTAATTCATCAACATTCAAATTTTTCATCCAAATTCTTGTATTTTTTCCTCAATCCAAATAAGAGAAAAAACTCACTTTCTCTCTACTTTGTTTTCCTTTATAATTTTATTCCATCAACTTTTCTTTCCATCAAATTTTCTAAGGATCAAACAGAGCCTTAGTCTTTTTTAAAAGGAAAAAATTTTGGCCTCTCCTCTATTTCTTCTCTCTATAATGTGGAAACTACCCAATTAATTTTTAATCTTTATCTAAAAAAAAAGTTAGTATTTTTCCTCCCTAAATTCATGTGACCCTCTATCTCTCTCTCTCTCTCTCTGTGTGTGATAGAATTATTTTTTTTTTTTATGTTTGATCAAATTATTTAATCCTCTTTATTAGATTTTCATCAAATTAATTAATGGCTATACTTAATTAAAAAAAAGTCCATTAATGTGAAAAAAAATATTTGTTAATTTAACCAACCACACTAATCTTCATATCTTTATCTTCATTTTTTATATTATAAAAAATAAAATCATATGGGCAATCCCGCCTCTCCTCCCACTAACTGCCTAAAAATAACCTTCACTCAAATTTCAAAATGTAACCACCTTATCTCAACTTTGATAGTAACCCACTATAGAACTGTCGCACTACACTCCACTCTCTCTATTCAGTTCCTTCCCTCATCCAAGAACTACTCTGTAACCATCGGATAACTGCTTTCTCATTCACTTTTTAAATCCACCCCCATACTCCTAGTTCCCCCTCATAGTTCAAATGCCCTTAAAGTCAACCTTCTTCTCCATCTTCTCAGTTCTTCTCTCTCGGCTGATCGGGAACACTCGACTGTCATCGGCAAGATGTTGGCCTCCGGGGTCTCCCTTCACTCGATCTAGGCATTGTTGAATGTTGTAGTGTCGCCGCTAGCGAAGAGTGACTGCGAAGTATTGAACAGAAAGCCATGAAAGGGGTCCAAGAGGTCGAGAGATTGGCATCTTTTTTTAAAAATGTAGTTTTGGATTCCTTTTTGAGGCTATACTTCTCCTCATTCATATTCTTACCTGTGGATGGGCAACCGACTGGGTTGGACCGGATTGGGTCAACTCATTGACTAAACGGGCTGGGTTGGGTCAAGTATATTTGTTAATGGGCCGAATTGGGTTATGGGCCATATGAATCCGGCCCGCCCATTAACACTTAAGGAGTGTTTTTGGTTAGTTAATTTTCCAACTAATATATTTGTAATTTTCCAACCAAATTAAACTAATTGGAACATATAAAGTAGTGTGTCAATTAAGTTAAAAAAATAATGGGTCACTAAATAGGCCGTTAAGAGGCCTGCTCAGTCCGACCCATTAATATGTCTCAATGGACTGGCCCGTTAATGGCCCAGACCATTATTGACCTGGCCCTTTATTAGCCTTATTTTAAACGGGCCGATCGTTCAACTCAATGGGTACCCGGTCTGTTGTCCACCCCTAAATTGTAGGCAACCTAAAACAAACCCGACCCGAGTTTCACCAGAACTGAACCCGTACCCGACCCGAACATGGCTGATCCGAAAGTGATCCAAACCCGAACTTCACCTGAGCCCGACCAGAACATGATTGACGTGGAAGTGACCCGAACCAAGCCGACGTGAATGATCAATTTGCCAGGTCTATTCGGAGTCCTTTTTATTTTTTCTATGTTGTGTAGGAAGAATGAAACTAGACAACGCTTATTTTAATTTCCACAAGTTTTTCGTCCTCTTTTTACCTTTAATTTATCCAACCGCTAATTTTTTTTTTCAGCCCTTCAAATTTTTTTCCCGGATTTCTTCCCAAATTCTTTCATTTTTTAATAAATAATCCTATAACATGCTTCATAAATAATAAAACTCTTCCAACGCATGTTAGTCTTAATTGTACTTTATTTAATTATACTTAGTTCTATAGCCATTTGATACAAGTTTGATCACCAAGAACTCTCACCCTAAATTTAATTCCAATATAATTCTAATTGATCAAAGCAGATGCATACGGTTCTACCATTTTATAATTTTGTCCTCTAATTTGTACAGAGCTCTCTCTGTTACTTCCTTTTACTCTTTTTGATTGAGTTTCCCACCTCCTCTATTGATCATGTCTTTCATTGGATATCTTTGCTTTCAGTTTCTTCTTTCCTATCGTGATATTTTATTTTCTCTCCTTATAATTATTTAATTACTATAATTCTTTAATAATTTTATATTTTTACCCCTCATTATTGTGATTAAAAAAAAAACCTTCCCTCAAATTAAGCTTTCTAACAGATAATAGTGGCCAAACAAAGAAATGATAGTAGCTCTGCCAAAAATAAATATGTATATATATTTAACCTCCCTTTTTATCATACCTTTCCTTTAGTGCTTACCTAATATAGTAATATTTTTTCTGAGTTAACTCACCTTTCAAAGGATATGTACATAGAATACAATATTAAGAACACAGGCCATAAATGTAAAAAAAATTAAATCAAAATTTTTAATATTAACAAAAAAAAATTAGGTAGTTCCATTTGTAGGCAATTATATCTCAATAAGTTTGAAAAGGCTTTACAAGTTACAACAAGGAATAAGAAAGCCTAAACATTGTTCAGCGAGCAATGTATCTAGCACACATGGAAGATTATAATAAATGAATAAGAATTATGACTCTTGTCTTCTTTTTTTTGCAAGATTTGTCATTCTAGAATAATATATTTATCATTCTTATCTTATCTTATTTTTCAAAGAAGTATAAAGAAATGTGATAATAGTCACTTTACCACTGTAGAATAATAATTACTCTAATATTTATGTATGTACTCTGAAAAAAAACCAATTGCATTGTACTACAATTTATTATTTTCTAAATTGAAATGCTCCGTGCAAATGCACGGGCACAAACTAGTTTTGTTAAATGTTAACATGATATGTTGGGCAGGATATATTAGAAATGATGGAGGCGAATTCCAAGTGCGGTAAAGACTGGGGGAACTTATTTGGTTCCGTGTACTTTCCTTTTCACATTGCTTTAAGAGATGATCCTTTAGACTACATTCGCGATGCTAAGGCCACCATGGACCGGAAGAAACATTCTTTTCAACCATGGTTATCATATTTTAACACTAAGCTTCTTCTCAGTATGGGAGGAGTCAAGGTATGCTTGCTATATATGTTTAAGCGAATTCCACCATCCTAAACTTCAATTTTCTCAACACTGGTTACGATCTTTTCTAAAACAACATATTGTTTAACTTGTTTACAGGCCGCTGCCACATCCTTCTATAAAGCTCTATCAAATACCACGTTAGGCTTCTCATGTTTAGCTGGCCCAATTGACGAAATGAGCTGGTCTGGTCATCCAGTTGCTTTTTTCGCCCCTAGTGTTTATGGAGTCCCACAAGTATGTATGAAGAGCAATTTCTAATCTTGATATCTCTGTTTTCTGTTAAAATTTAAGTGATTGTTGGGCTTGATAAATTTGACATTCTTACCAATTCTTGATGTTTTCGCAAACAATCAGTA
Organism: Carnegiea gigantea; assembly: GCA_029747015.1. Lineage (NCBI taxonomy): Eukaryota > Viridiplantae > Streptophyta > Magnoliopsida > Caryophyllales > Cactaceae > Carnegiea > Carnegiea gigantea. Next base: position 61,680 of record JAKOGI010001301.1, read on the forward strand.
ATTACAGTTGACAAGGAACTTGGGTTGTGTTGTCCTTCTTGGATTTTGTATGTTGTAGGCATTGGTAATACATTTCCAGAGCTATATGGATAAGATGATAGTGGCATTGGCAGTTGACAGGAACGTTATCCCTGATCCATACAAATTATGTGATGAAATAGAAAAATCACTTGTACTTGCCAAGAACTGTGTTATAGACCGAAAGCTCGTCAAATTTGAAGACGTCGACTAGTCCCCAAAAGCATATCTCATTTCAAGATTAGCAATTAATCTTTCGTTTATATTTAATATTTAACTAGTACTATTACAGCTTTATGATGTAAGGGATAGTTTTTGAGTTTTTATCTGTAATAATTATATACAATGTAAAAATTAATAAATCATCTATTAATTATGTGATGTATAGTTTTGAGGTTTTTATTCGTACATCCATGTAATGCAAGATATAGTTTTTGAGTTTTTGTTAGTAGAAGTTATATAAAATATATAAAATAGGGTAATAAAACATCTACTGAGTGTATTATGTATGGTTTTAAGGCTTTTGTTTTTTTTTTTAATTAATAATTTCCAAACTATAAGTGTAGTTATTACTTAGTAGCTTATATAAGTTATAAGGAATTATCTTCTGTACTAAATAGATTATGATTAACATCTAATGTACTAAATAAATTATAATTAACTTATGTAATATCTTTTAATTTGACCGTTGTGGGCCCTGCGGCTACTTTTTTATTTTCACATTCAAGGAATACTTGCTTGGGTGCATTATTTGCATCCCATATTTTTTGCACTTTTTCTGCCTAAAATGGAACGGAAACGTTCGCTCATCAGCTTAGAAAAGGAGTCTTTAATAGTTTTAACAACATTAAAAGTAATTCAAAATCTATTCTCAAGTTAAGGGGCCCTGAAAAAACCCCTCAGAAACCTCTTTCTTCGCTCTCTATTCTAGCTGTCTTCTCTCTCTTTGTCCCCTGCATCTTATCTATGCAGCTATGCTCCTCTATTGAAGCCAACGCTTCCAATCAGAGAAGGTATTTTTTTTGTTTTTACAAAAATCTAAAATTATTTTTTGCACATTAATATACTTATTATTATTGTTCGTTTCTATTCTTGCACATTTGAAATTGCAACTTTTGTTTGTCTTACAAATTTGAAAGGTATTTTGATTGGAAGTATAAATGTGAAAATGAATTTGACGCTGGAACCCTAAAAATTTGTAGTAAATTTTAATAAAATGTAAAAAATCGTATAAATATGTTGAATAGTTTATTTAATTATGGTATGTCCTTAATTAGTGAAATGTTTTTAATTATGTTTTATTTAACAAAAATTATTAGTTGTTTAATAATTTGTGAAAATGTGAAAGGTTTGAGAATGTAGGTGTCTTTGTCAGCGAGCAGCAATCTACCGAGTGATTATGAAGATGAAGCAGCAGTTTGTTGAAGATGCAATTGCCAAGGTGTAAGGAAGATCTCTCATTCAAGCCAAAACCATGGAAGAATCTATTTCAAATATATGAGGTATAACAAATTTCTCAAATGGATAGCAGATGAGGATAACGTGAATGTGGAGAGGCAGATGGTAGTTGGCATGAATGAAGTGAAGAAAGAGCTTAGGGAGTTGAAGTTGATGATGAAATTTCTTGAGAATGGGCCAAAGCTTAATTGTAGTTTTATTGATTGTAGTCATTGTGTCAATTGCCATGCTTGTGATGATGTAATATCATCTATTAATTATGTAATGTCTAGTTTTGAGGTTTTTATTCATATACCCACATAATGCAAGAGATATTTTTTAAGTTTTTGTTAGTAGTAGTTATATAGAATATAAAAATTAGGGTAATAAATCATCTACAAATTATCTTATGTATGGTTTTAAGGTTTTTGTTTTTTAAAATTAATAGTTTCCAAAGCATAATTGTGGTTATCACTTAGTAGCTTATATAAGTTATAAGGAATTATCTGATGTACTAAATAGATTATGATTAATATCTAATGTACTAAATCGATTATGATTAGCTTATGTAGTATCTTTGATCAGGAACTACAAATAGTTTTCACTAACAATTTAGAGATTATGGTAATCTAAAAAGCTATCAAGATTAGGGTATTTTATTTAGTTATTCAGTCAAACCAATTATTTAAAAATATTTACTTGCATAAATAATTTATGGTACATATTCATTACTAATTGATAATAATATAATTTAAAAAATATTTAATGAAGGTACTAATGACCTCTGCAATGGTCACATTATTTTAGTTTTAATTTAAATTATAATTAAAAAATTGGGTGTGAAACTAGCTTTGAATTTTGGTTTATGATCCCTAAGCTATTCAAAATTGCCATATGTCAAATGCTGAGCTTGGCATGTTTTATTTTAATATGTATATATAAATTTCCTGAAAGGTGAATGTAAAATGGCATTGTAACCATTTATGACACTCACATCTTTTATCGAGGTATGCAATGTATGCAGTTTATCTTATCTAGTTTTGGTGGATTTGAGGGGACCAAGACCTTGAGAAAAAATAAAAATACATGTCTCCGACTAGGGATGGCAATGGATTTTGGATCTAATCCAAATCTATCATATCTGCCCCAATTGTATGGGCCTAGACCTATTATTTTTGGATCCAATAGATCTTAAAAAAGGATCTAAATTTTAAAAGGGTCTAAAGATGGGTCCATTACTTAGATCCATATTCAACCCGTTAAGACCCGTTGGACCCATTACTCTTGTAATCCAATAATTCAACAAATAATTCTTTTAAACTTACTCCCTTTAGATCTTTTTGTGCTTGATGTATTGTGCATTGTTAGTCTTCATGTCTAGAGATGAACATGTGCACCCAATGAATAAGTATCCAACCTTATCCACTCAATTTCATACATCTATTAGTAGTATTAAAGGACAATAATATGGTTGTTTAATAAATAAAATTAAAAATAATTATCTTTTGAGGTATTTTAGAATTTAGTAGCAAAATTCAACTTCAACAATTTAGATCAAAATTTGACAATCTAATAACAAATATTAAAAGAAACTTGAATATGAATTTTGAGTTCAAAATGTATTCAACTGGAGACAAATTTTAACTAAGTGAAATAATTTGGAGCTCTAAATTCATATTTAAGTTTTTTCTAATCTTTCTCATCAGATGATCAATTTTTAATTCAAACCATTGATGTTATTTTAGTGGTGAAAAATGTTAGATGAATTGTTTCAGTGGAAAAAAAAATATTAATTAAATTATTGTAGTGGAGATGAATGTTAACTGAATGAAAGAATTCTAAGCTTAAAATTTCTATTTGAGCTTATTTTAACTAAATGAAATAATCTTTCACTGATTTTGACATTTTATGACTTAGAGTTTTGGATTGACATTAGTAAGTTCTAATGTTTCTAACTCATAATATGCAAAGTCTTACTTGTTTAATGTTAGTTCTATGGATCTTATGAACTATCATGAAACTTATTTTTCGTATTTTGATTGGTGGAATATAATTTTTAGGAAACTTGATTGTATCAGGATTTATTATAGTTACTACTTCCCACTAGTAGCCATATTAAAGTTATTATTATCTTATATCTCAATTTTTGCTATTCCCTTTATTAAAAAAGATGTTATCATTTATTGAATAGTTACTGCATGTCTTAAGCTCCTAACAAGTTTTTATAAGGTTGTGGATCCATTCAGGATCCGTTTGAGATCTATAGACCCAATGGGTCTAAGAATAGATCTCAACTTTTAAGATCCAATGGGTTTAGATTGGATCCAGATCCAGACCCAGAAAATTAGAATGGATTTGGATCTAAATAGATTCGGTCCAGATCCGACCCATTGTCATCCCTATCTCCGACCATCTCATGAAAATAAACAGTGTTAATGCCATCTAGAAGAATACAATAAAGTTCTTATGGGAGGAGCCTTAAACACACCACACCTTCCAGCCACTCGGTGCCACATGACGGCTGTTTCATTAGCTTTTTCTGTAACAATGTTGTATTTTTATAGTCCAGTGCTCCACTTGCAATAATCGTTTTGCTTATTCAATGAGATGAAAATGTGGATGACACTCAGGAGGCTGCTAGCTTGTTCAACCACTATATCGCCAAATTTGAATCAAGCTGGATAATTGACCTTCTCGCTCCAATATTGTGAGCCATGTCTAGACTATGCAAAAGGGCTTTTAGTTCAGTGTAGTTGTTATACAAGTGCCCAAAGTCTTCGCAAAAGCCTTTGAGTGTCTAGTCTTGTCACTGTGGATGCCCCTCCACCCATCATATTTGGGGCCCTCCTTGATTTTTTACTTGAAGAAATTAATCAATGATTTTAAAAAATTATTGTTATTATGAATCATAAATTAAACAAAAGGAGAACCTTATCAAGCTTGTACAGATTACTAGTAAATTTAGTTGAACTAATATTAAGTCTAAGAAAAATATTTTGGCATTGGAAAAGAAAAGCACAAATTTTTTGAGAAGTGGTTTAGAAGCGAGGGACAAAAAAAGAAAATGAGCAAATGCAAGGGTAGCAATTAGTGGCACCTAAGATGAGTAGAGGCCACATGCCACTAAAGGGTGGTGTCTATGCAAAATCAAAGAGTAAAATGGAGCAAAAATAGATGAAATTGAACTGGTGAAGTTTCAAACCCTGGGCCCCGCGCATCCGAAAAACTCCTAAGCAGACTTTTGACATCAGCGCTTTTAACTTTGATCAGGGGGGCCTAGTTCCACCCAATTCCACCACTGCATCAAGTTATGGTGACACTTTTGTGACTCTTATCAGTTATCATTCTTAAACTTTTAAGTTATAACTGTTTGACTTGAGGAATTAAAGGATTAGTGGTTCTATTTACACTAACAAGCTATCAGCCACCAAAACTTACACTGATGCCACATCATTTATTTTCAAGTTTTCTCCTTCCAATAGATAAAATGTTGTTGACATAGATATTAAAATTCAGAAAAACAAAGGGTATAATATCTCTTTAAGAGTTGTCTTTGCAACTACGAGAACACATATGTGGCACTAACCTAAACCCCACCCTTATTTCTCTCCTCTTTATTGCCGATTAACTCAAGAAACCACAATAGTCAGTGAAAAACTCATGAGAGTCACTCTCTTCATCATGTTCCTTACATCTAGCAGTCGTATATCAATGTTGTCAACAACTACATACACTACAACTAAAGTGCACTTTGGCAATAGGCAAAACTATTACGATAGCAAATGAAAGCGTTCCATAGGTCTATTGCAACAATTTTTCAACTGTTGCTTTTAATGGGCGTTGCATTAGGCCTGCCGCAACACTTTCCAATTCTTATGCAATAGTTTTTGTAATTGTTGCATAAAGTCATAGAAACTGTTGCCATATGTTTGGCTATTGCAACGCTTTTAAATAGATACTATGGCAACGTATCTTTCATCTATGGCAATAGTTTAAATAGATACTAAGCAATACATATCTTTCACCTATTGCAATGACTTGAGAAAATACAAACCAAATGCCTGGCTTTCAAATGCTGAAAATACCTTCAGGACATCATACGTTCAATTCGTATAATCTATAATTTCATTGAATCCCCTTGTGTAAACAACACCCCACCAAATGTGGCTTGTAAATGAAAGTTTGACGTCGTATTTGATCAAACTCAACAACACATATATAAATGAACCATTAACTAATGAAATCCACAATAATGTCAACCAAATCCCTCAAATTACCGCTCATATACCAAAAGTCCAAAATATATATACAATTAATTTTCCCAAAATAAGAAAAGGGAGCAACAAGTTTTCCGCCCCTTGAATTACTGTACGTATACAATGATTTTTCCCTATATAACAAAAGGGGGTAAAACAAACAAATATCTTTGAAGCGGCCTTCATAACAAGAACTCTTGCTTGTGGAGGGAATGGATGACCAAAATATCTACACAATATATAAAATCAAATAGGTGTTAAACACACCAAAAGAAGAAAAAATCAACAAATTTCTTATCAAACTGGAATGACATGAATAGTTCTTTAAGCTATCACATACCACAAAATAGATAATAGCCAAAGCAAAAGTCCACCTAATATATAGATCATTGCCAATACAAAAGTCCACCTATAGATAAGCGATAGAGATCCATTATTACTTTTCTTAAAATTGTCAAATAACTAAAAGACCATAACTTCGGATATGATCAACCAAGTGTCAAGCTTGAAAGAAAAATATAGCAAGCAATAAAAGGGGCAGTTTCACAACAAGCGAATGTATTAACCTCTGATTGATGCAGGCTATTCAAAAGGTAAGGGAAACTAATCTATAAACATCCTTAACCATAGCATGTCAACTCAAAAGTCAAAACTGCTTCAAGTGGCCATCAGCAACCTAAAGCTCCCAGTCAAACTAATGGCCTTTCTAGTTTCTAAGTGAAAACAGTCATCCACATCATTTTCATCATATAGTTACTTAGCATACAAAGTTCCCATCAAACGGTAAGCCCAACTAGTAAATGCTTGTTTATTAACAGGCACCCCACTACCACCTAAGGCACTGTTCTTTTCGTGGTTTAATAAACTCAACCCACTCCTTCCCCCCCTTCCCACTCCTTCCCACACTTAAACAAAAATATCACTCCTTCCTACTCTCACCCACTTTCACCCACTTTCACCCACTTCTCCCTATAATTACTATTTGGCATAGTTTGAAAACTCTTATAATTGATATAATTGTACGTCCGAGTAGTCTGATACTAATTATGAAGAGTTTTATTTATTTTTCAAATGTTATTGGAATATTTGTAAGTTGTGCCATAAATTGCACATGAAATTATTTATGTTGTACGTATTAAAGAAATGGTAATTTTTATATTTTTTTAATTTTTGCATTGATAAGCAAATGTTAGTTATTCGTGAGTGGTAGATGTTTTCAGTTAAATTTGTACGTGGAACAGATGGTTGAGAACTGAGGATTGTCGCTGGCGAGCTGGGGAGGTGGCCGGCGACCTGGGAGATGGCTGGCGAGGTCGGAGGCGACCGGGGTTTTCGCAGGTGGCCGGGGGAGTTCGCACGATTCTGAGCTGGGTAGATTGAGGGGGCTGGGCCGGGATGTTCGCAGGCTGATTGGGCTGTTCGGAGGTGGCTGTCGGCATGCTGCTACTGACCGGGAACGACCGGCAACCGGTCGGTTGGCGCTGCGCACGCCGGAGACTTTAAACGGCAGAAAGGGGTGTGCTAGAGATGTGAGGAGAGCTGAGAGTTTAGAGAGAGAGAGAGTAGAGTTGAGAGCTGAGAGTGTAGAGAGAGAGGAGAACTGAGCGTACAGATACATAACACATGTCATGTTCTCATTGAATTTGTGGATTACAGTTGGATATAATAAGATTGTATTCGGATAATATTTTTGGTGATATCTGATTTCGAATTTCAAACTAATTTCACCGGTATCGTTAACGTAATTAAGAATTGAGGAATAGTAACGTCCAATTTCAGTTAGACAGTGTAAAAATGTCACAAAATGTGAATAATTAATTTGCACACAAAAAATAAAAATTGTCTATGTAATGTTCAGTTCAACAATCAATTAATCATAACCCAACCAAAGTAAACCATATTTGCGCAACGTACAGCACGTTATTGATGGGAGGATGTCGACATGGAGAGGTTGATACTAAATTGAACATATATTGATGATTATATTCTTATCATATAGGATTTAGCAGCTAATTGATCATACTGCGTTAGGTTGTGCTAGTCATAAAATATCTAGATGGAGATTATTGTAACATCCCTAGGTCACCGCTAGCAGATATTATCCGCTTTGGCCAAGGCCTCACAGTTTTTAAAATGCGTCCACTAGAGAGAGGTATCCAACCCCTTATAAAGAGGTCTTTGTTTCCTTCTCCATCTAATGTGGGACAAGTCCCCCTTGTTCCCTCTTGGGAGCTCAGCGTCCTCGCTGAGACCTTGTTCCCACTCGGGAGCCCAGCGTGCTCGCTAGGACACCGGACCGGTGACTGGCTCTGATACCAAATCTATAACGCCTCCAAAATGCTAACGACATGATTTATGAAAAACTACAGCGGAAGACTTAATAATGGAAGGCGCTATCGCCATCCTGATGAGGACGAGGCTTACTGAAACCATTTAATCTTACAACTCACGTTCAAATCACAATATCTATTAAACTGAAACACTCCAAGACCAAAGTTCATAATAGTTCAACTTCAACACAATCGACTTAATCATGCCATGTGCTAACTCGCACTCCACACTATACAAGTATATTGAATATAGACCCAACTTGACCCTAAGGTCGATCCCAACATTCATGCTATGCTGAATCCATTGTGAGCATCTGATGACTTCCAAAAGGGCATGCTAAATGGAGAAACAAGTGATACTTCATTACCTAAAATAGAAAACATGAATGCAATTCGAAAATGTGAGCTAAAACTCAGTACATGAATTTCTGTATTGTAAAATGAGCGTAAAAATACTGTTGATGGGTACCCGCTTTTGTAATTCATTTAGTTCGCAATAACAATGAAAATGAAAGTAATATGAAACTGAATTACTCATTATTATCCGGACGTGAACCCCTTGCAATGATATGATCTATACATAGGTGTACACACTGCCAATCCAGTCAAGAGTTGGCCTGAAACTGCACGGGTAAATGATGGGATGACGCCCTATAAATGATAACTGACGGGGTCACAAGTTAAATGGCAAATCGCTGTATAAACTGATTCATTGATAAACTTATTAAGAGTTGTGACTTGATAAACATGGTCTGCTTTCTAAAGATACAGGCAATGGTCTTGAGTCTTTAAAAAAATGTCATTTGACTTGATAAATGTCATCTGTTTCATAAATGTCATCTGACTTCATAAATATGTTCTGACTTGATAACACTTTTGCATAATAGGAAATGATAACTAGGCCTCGACTTTCTTTCGTAAATGTCACTGTAAGTATGTGTAGTCAGTAAATGATCCTTACTCACATAATTGAGTAAGTAAAAGTATGTGTAATAGAAATTGAGTAATTAAATGGTATACATAACTTGGGTATTTCAATATAACTTCAAAATTGAATTAATGAAAGTAATTAAATTCGATATAAAGTAAATAAAAGTAAAATAGACCACAATGAGATAAATGAGATTACAAAGAAAAAGACCTCGATAGTGACAAATGGGAGAGTGGTTTTGGCCTTTTCTGAGATAGGTTGCTGATATGGGTTAAGGCTCGCTAATGTATATCTTGGTTCAAGATAACAGTGAGTACACTAGATTAGCTTGATAAATACATTTGATACATTATGAATTGAGTAAGTAATAGAGGTTTGAGGTCAAGAGAGATATATCTTGATTCAAAATAGCATAAACTGCAATAACTTAGTCTGATAAATATTATTTCTGAGTCAAAAATTCTCCCCACTTCCCATACTTCATTCATAAATCCATTAGATATAGAATTCTACCCCAAATAAATCATTGAACTCAATTGAAGCTATTAAGCTCTCTAAACTTGGTATTTTATTTGTAAATCCATAATTGATTCAAAGTTCATAAATAAGCTCCCAAATTGTATACTTGTCTTCTTCTTTCTCATTAATCAAGCTAAAAGCTCCATGAAAGTTCATGAATATTTATTTCCCCCTTAAATGACCTTACTTAATCCAAAATACACAAAATGAGTGCATGATAAATGTCACTCAATCTTTATTATTGCTCTTTACACAATTACTCAAAATGCTTCCAAAATCATCAAACTCAAAACACTCGATCAAAATTCATAAAATCTTATAGGAAATTTGAAAATAATATGGACAATCTATAGTACAATTTTCAGAATTTCTTTTCATGTATACGCTGCACAGAAATTGCAATAACAGCCCAACTTGCACCAAAGTAGGTCAGTTCACTTCAAAAATTCATAACTTTCACCTTAACCTCAAATGGAGACCTAAAACCTCAATATGGAAAGAATAAGAAGTCCCGAAAAACTTTCATTTACAATACAAAATATGATTCCCACAATACAGTTCCCAAAATAGGGTTAGAACACAAGTGTGTTAGTTTTGATTGAACCTGCGCAGTTCTAACCAAACAGCCATAACTTTGTCAACAGAACTCGGAGTAAGGTAATTCAAAAGCCATTTGAAAGATAACTCTTTGATTTAGCTCCCCACAAAATTCATAATTTTTCGACAAGCCATGCATTATCAGTTTTTCCTGAAACAGACCCCTATTTTTGGGCCCTTTACAGCTTGCTACCTACTTCATTATCCTCTTTTTTCACATAATTACCCTCTAAAATCACTTGTTGAAATTACCAAACCATGGGGTGACCCTCAACATCACTTTAGGCAGTCATAATCCACAATTTTTACTTCATAATCATCCAAGATTCATTTTCAATCCAATAAGATATCCAACATCATAAATCACCTCATGTGATCCAAATGAACATATTTAATACAAAAACTCACTTAAATCAAGCATTCAAGAAGGTATACCCTAACTCTAACTTATTGTATCTTGAGTTTTATGGTTATTTTATTTATGGGTGTAACGCCCCCAACCTAGGGAGAGTCACACCGCCAGGACTTTCTAGAGGAAAATCCTTAAGGCTCTTGACGATTAAGGGTTTGGATTAGCATTTAGATAGTCTTTCTAAAATAAAATTGCCAAAGTTTCCCCTATTTTAGCAATATTTTAGGGACTTAACTCAACTAAGGGTACCTGTAGACTGGTAATAAGGTGTAATATATGCTAAAATGACTCAAATTCACTGCCTCGGGCCATTCGCCCGGATTACTAACATTCACACAACTAAAACAAGGGTCAGAATGATACATATACAGGTACAGAGCCGGCTACATGCTTTTACATACAACAATGAACTTAAAAATTTACAACGTGATAGGTATCAAACACTTTGCAAAGCTGGCAAAGACTTCTGAGGGGTCGGCGACAAATAATTTCAAAGGATCTCTTATACCTACTCAAATTGAACCTCGGAAAAAGGCGAATAATAAAGGGATGAGCAACTACATGCTCAGTGAGAATTCCCCTACTCCTTAAAACCCAAAACAGTTATAGGCAATAATACTAATAATAGCCACATATCACGCATTCATACTTTACTATCATATTAGGCAATCAAAATCCCCAAGGAAAGATCACTACCCTTAAAACTTCCTTCTAACCCCTCAACTCGCTTCTAGGCCCTAAACGGCCAAGCTTCCTTACTAACAAATAGTTAGACACATAATTAAACAAGCAACAAGGATTGAAGCTTTCAAACATACTTTTGAAAATGTGATGACTCTTCATATATTCCAAGAATGGATTATAATTCACACCAACTTCTTTAAAGCTTATAATTCTTACTGAAAGTGCTCAAAACATCTAAACTGGTAAGAAAAATTTGGCAAGAAATATTCTTTCATCGAATATGCACATTGAAAAACTTAAATGTACGATGCATTACTAGGATGTAACTATACTTCATTTGAAACTTCATTTAAACTATACTCAGAAACTCATTCATAAAATATGTGCAGGGTAGGCACCTTTGAAAGCTTTCTTTCTTTTCTTAAAAATAACACTTTAGGTGGCCTCTTAAGGCTCATATTCTTTAAAAGAAACTTCTTTCGAATTGGTCCTCTAATGACCCTATAAGCTTTTCAAATCTCATTGAATATGACGTCGTAATGGTCTTTATAAATCTTTCTTTTTTGAAATACTTAAAATGACAGAATAAGTACTTCTTTTCTTACTTATTAGAAACTTATTCATAGCATAAAAACGTCTTATTGTGCTGGCTAGAGGAGGTTTACACTGCCCCTAAGAGAGATCATCACTCACAACTCACGTTATCCCCGGGGTATACATATATAACTTTTGGCCAAAACGTGCCTCAGCAAATAAACTCAAACTTCGATATTGTCCTCTGTGGGGCAACAGCTCACACCAAGATAATCATATCTTGAGTCCAGTCCCCCCAAGGTTTTCTTACGCGTCACACATTATAACTTATCTGGAGAACAACTCACACCAAGATAATTCATATCTTGAGTCCAGTTCTTAGGAATCGCTCGCATCAAGATAATTCATATCTTGAGTCCAATTTCTAACATTTCTTTAGGGGGAAACAGCTCACGCCATCTTTGCATCCAGTTTATTAGAAACAAGTCACACGAAGATAATTCATAGCTTGAGTCCAGTTCTCAGGAACGGCTCACACCAAGATAATTCATATCTTGAGTCCAGTTCCTAGCATTTCTTTAGGGGGAAATAGCTCATGCTATCTTTGCGTCCAGTTTCCAGGAACAGCTCACACCAAGATAATTCATATCTTGAGTCCAGTTCCTAATATTTCTTTAGGGGGAAACAGCTCACGCCATCTTTGCATCCAGTTCCCACCCTGGCCAAGTGCCTAGCACTTTCTTAACCTTTAAAAACGTATTTCATTTCTCTTCTTCAGTTGCTTACTATACTGAAAACTTATCTTTTTACAAAACAATCATAACCTTTCTAAATGCTTATAGCTCACTTCGTTTTTATTTTAAAAACTTCTTATAAACGTAATACATTTACTAACTCGTAAAACGAATTTACTTTTAACTTACAAATTTCTTATAAATGTAATACGTTTACTAATTCATAAAACGACTTCATTTCTAACTTAAAAGTTTCGTATAAATGTAATAAGTTTGCTAAATCGTAAAACAATTTCGTTTTCAATTTAAAAGCTTGTTGTAAATGTAATAAGTTTGCTAAATTGTAAGACCACTTCGTGTTTAACTTAAAAGTTTCTTATAAATGTAAAACGATTGCTAGTTTTCATTTTTAACTTATATGCTGCGTATAAATGTAATAAGTTTGCTAAATCGTAAGACCACTTCGTATTTAACTTAAAAGCTTCTTATAAATGTAAAACGATTGCTAGTTCACAAAACAACTTCGTTTTTAAGTTAAAAGCTTTTTAATAATGTAATACATTTGTTAGTTTGTAAAACGACTTCATTTTTAACTTAAAAGCTTCTCAATAACGTAATACGTTTGTTAGTTCGTAAACGACTTTGTTTTTAACTTAAATGCTTCGTATAGGCATAATAAGTTTGCCAAATCGTAATCGACTTTGTTTTTAACTTGTATGTTTCTTTTAAACGTAATGGGTTTGCTAATTCATGAAAAGAAACCCATTTAGAACGCAAAATACTTAGTTAGTGTCTAACTCAAATTAGATCGTATTAAAATCTTCAGTTGTCATTCCATAATTCGTTTCAATTCCTTTTAAAACCCAAAGGAGGGCGTAATAGTAAACTGAAGGCTTAAAACATTCTAAACTTGCTATTATTCGAAAACTTAAGTTACTTGGCTTGTTTATAAGGTAAACAATTTTTCTTCGTAAACTTTCAACGTGAACGCTTCTTAAAACATAATGGTTTTACATGCTCATAACATGAAACTCAATAGAGGCTTAAGCAAGCAACTAGTACATATATTAGCTAAACTTCATAATTAGTACCTTAAGATGCTCTTTTCCAGGTTGTTTAAATTCTTTTAAACACAAGAAGAAGTTATAAACAAACCAATGCCTTAAACATTTTCAAATTCACTTTTAGTTCGCTTTTAAACTTCCTAAATCTATCGACTATTCAGTTGAGTCACTAACTAAGTAGTTAGATGATTTAGGATCTCTTTTAGGCCATAAACATCTTAATCAACTAACAGACGATTGGTAGGCACTTAAGAGCGTTCGAAATCATAAAAATAAGCTTTCTAAATGACCCTTCTTTTGAAAGACGTCTTAAGTTTCAAGAATTGGTCACATAGCACATTGAGGGGAGAGGAGTTTAGACATAGCATATTCATACACTTCATAACACAACTCGGCAGAATCTACTCAATGAGCCACATATGGCCTTGCAATCCGCACGATTGCAGTAATTCACAATCTAAACTCCCTCCTCACACAACAACGACCACAAAAACCTCAAACCACTCAATAGTTCCACCTCGAGCCATCCAACTTCTAACTCGGTTTAATATTATCATAAACAAACCAATAATTCACAAAACCATCATATAGAAGCATAGCATGCTCATCAATAACCTTAAACAGAATTTAAACATGATCTTATTGATTTAGTGGCAACTAAATAGAAATCAGCATGCTTTACTAACGCCTTAATTTGCCCAATTAGTATTTTTTACCTTCAAAATACGATTCAGGATCAATAAACTGACGACGGGACTACACTAAGGTGATAATCTGATTGTTGATAATTCAACAATCCGCCAAACTGTCTAGCCATTAATAATTCAACAGCAGTTTCAACATGCCTTTAACCTAAAATTAACACCATGTTTGTAGATTCCTCAATTTCAATTCTAGGTTCACCCAAACTGATTTCTAACCTCAAATCGACATGCGCTAACTAATTTAGTTAAAATTGTTGAAATTAATAGTAATTTAGGAGGAAAGGAACCCTCACCTCGATTCCAAGCTAGGGTTTCATTTGAAGGCTTTGGGCTCGACTTTCGGTACCCAAACACCTCCAATTTCCGACCTTGCCCACTGGTAAAATGAGCAGCATGCAATTCACGCCTAAATTCCCAAAATTCGAACCCTAAAACAGACCAAAAACTCACTGATTTGAGGTTGAATCGGGTGTTTGGAAGTAGCAATTTCTATCCTAATTTATAGAAAATTGAAGCAACTAAGAGTGGAATTGCATGGCCATACCTGGGTGTGCGTTCGAGCTTCAATTCGACACCCAAACCGCCTGAAACGTGGTTGGTTTCGCTCTGAATTTCAGCCCAGACTCGCACCAATTGTCACTAGCTTGGAGCGGTGGTCGAATGGGTGGGTTTTGCAGCTGTGGGTGGCAAAATTTTGCTGCAATTCTAGCTTGGCACACGCGTGTATGGTGGAGATGAGAGGAGGAAGAAGAAGAACAGAGAGAAGAGGAGAGAGAGTCTGTTGAGGGGGTCGTAGGCAGGAGGAAGGAAAAGGAGGAACACGCGCAAACTACTAGTCTACCTCTCCCTACTCTCTTTCATTTATTTCGATCCAAAATGTTCAATCGTTGGTGCCGTTAGCCTAATTCGTATCCTGAACTCTAAAACCAAATTGATAATATAATATTTCATCGATTTTTCGATCCCAAATATGACAAGGTTCGATTTAATAAACATCAAATTACTTCTAAGGCTAACAACCTAATCGTAATTGGGTTCTTAATCAATTTAGTACTCGTTAATAACTGTTAATAATGCTTATTAAAAATCATCGAAAGATTTTCAAAACTAATAATAATATTAATAGTAATAATAATAACAGTGACAATAACATCCTATTTAATAAAATTAATGCTCACATAGGCACTTAGAAAATAATTTTAGCTTATATCGCTAATAAAATACGGTTTTCATAGCGCAAAAATGCATTACGAACAACTTAACAGAATATAAAGTACGCGAGTATTATAATGGGCTATATTTGGATGATCAAATTGATAGTTATTATGCAATTTTTATTGAGTTTGGAGATGTTTGGAGTTATGGGTATTTGATCAAGAACATGGTCAAGTGACTTGAAATTAAGCAAGTATGAGTTTTAGCTTGTTTATGTATCTTGTTGTGATTTGTATTATAAATCATAAAAAATATAATGTTAGATGATCATTTTGAAGCCAATTATGGTTATTTGGATGTTCATTTGAATGAGCAAGAACTAGGGTTTTCATGATCATGCTTGATTTAAGTGAGTTTTTGTATTAAATATGTTCATTTGGATCACATGAGGTGATTTATGATGTTAGACATGTTATTGGATTGAAAATGAATCTTGGATGATTATGAAGTAAAAATTATGGCTTGTGGCTATCTAAAGTGATGTTGAGGGTCATCCTATGATTTGGTAATTTCAACAAGTGATTTTAGAGGATAATTATGTGAAAAAAGGAGGATAATAAATCTGTAACGCCCCCAAAATGCTAATGACATAATTTATGAAAAATTGCAGCGGAAAACTTAATGATAGTAGGCACTACCACCGTCCTGATAAGCACAAGACTCACTGAAACCATTTATCTTACAACTCATGTTAATAATCACAACGCCTATTAAATTAAAACACTCCAAGGCCAAAGTTCATAATAGTTCAACTTCAATACAATCGATTTAATTATACCATGTGCTAAGTCGCACTCTACACTACACAAGTATATTGAATATAGACCCAATTTAACCCTGAGGTCGGTCCCAACATTCAGGCTATGTTGAATTCACTGTGAGCATCGGATGACTTCTAAAAGGGCCTGCTAAATGGAGAAATATGTGATACTTCATCATTTAAAATGGAAAACATGAAAACAATTCGAAAATGTGAGCTAAAACTTAGTACATACATTTTTGTATTGTAAAATGAACATAGAAACACTGTTGATGGGTACCCGCTTTTGCAATTCATTTAGTTCACAATAACAGTGAAAATGAAAGTAATATGAAATTGAATTGCTCATTATTATCCGGATGTGAATCCCTTACAATGATATGATCTATACATAGGTATACACTTGTCAATCCGATCAAGACTTGTCCTGAAGCCGCGTGGATAAATGATAGGCTGATGCCCTATAGATGATAACTGATGGGGTCACTGGTTAAATGGCAAATCACTGTATAAACTGATTCATCGATAAACTCATTAAGAGTTGTAACTTGATAAACATCTTCTGCTTTCTAAAGATACAGGTAATAGACGTACCTTGAGTCTTTAAAAATGTCATCTGACTTGGTAAAAGTCAGCTATTTCATACATGTCATCTAACATGATAAATATGTTCTGACTTGATAACACTTATACATAACAGGAAACGATAACTAGGCCTCCACTATGTTTTATAAATGTCATTGTAGGTATGTGTAGTTAGTAAATGATCCTTACTCACATAATTGAGTGAGTAAAAGTATGTGTAATAGAAATTGAGTAAGTAAATGGTATACATAACTTGGGTATTTCAATATAACTTCAACATTGAATTAATGACAGTAATTAAATCCGATATAAAGTAAATGAAAGTAAAATAGACCACAATGAGATAAATGAGATTACAAAAGAAAAGGTCTTGATGGTGACAAATAGGAGAGTGGTTTTGACCTTTTCTGAAATAGGTTGCTGATATGGGTTTCTTACAAAAGTCAAGGCGCTATGGACAAACCATACCTCTTAAGAAGCCACTTGGGAGACTGAGGGTGAGACGCAAGCTAAGTACTCACATCTATTTAAGATAAACTTGCATGTTTTGTCAAAGCTCATAAGTTTCGAGGACGAAACTCCTTAAGGTGGAAAGGCTATAATAGCCCGACCCTAAATCATGTTTATTCATTTAATTAAGCCATGTTATTAATTTTTCACATTTATTTATCTCATTTAATCATCCCGGTTGGGAGAATTCATTTTGGGCTCCACTTTGCAATTAGAGTTTTCATTATTGTAAAATTTCGAGTGAATTGATAGTAGGCCCTAATAAATATGATTTAAGAGATTAAATTATTTTTTCATAACGATCCAAAATTTTAATTTCGAGTCATGAAAAATTCAATCGCATAAAGTGTATTTTCTTTCGGGCCCAAATTCATTTAGGCCCAATTTTGTGCCCAACAAGTTACTACCAATTTGCTTGGCTAATTACCCTCAATTATGCCTAATTATCATTACCAAAAAGATGCTTTTTGGTGGTTAAAAACTTAGCCAAATATTAGCTAAGTTATTCTCCACCAAGCAAAATGCACAAAATATCAAGACTTACTCTCTCCGTCTCTACCACCCTACACAGCCCCCTCCTTTTTGATGTTGTATTTGCTGATTTTCAGCCACCTACTGCCACCTTCCGGCCACCAAGAGGCCACCATCAGACCACTAGCACCACCACTAGCCACCCCTCTCACTTCTTCAAGCTTCAAACATCTCTAACTTCCCTTGTTTCAAGCTTAAAGTAAGTAAACCCGTTACTTGTGTTTTTTTTTTAATTTTATTTGTGATTTTGTGATCTTTGGTATTGGTAATGAATATCATGGTGTTGGTGTAGATTTTAGAGAAGTTTAAATGCAAATTCAAGTGAAACATAAGCTAGGGTTATGAGAATTATGTATAGTTTAAATGATGCTTGTCAACAAGCATGTCATGTGTATGTTTTCGAGTTGAAAATGAATCTTGGATGATCGTGAAGTAACAATTATGGATTATAGCTATCTGAAGTGATGTTCAGGGTCACCCCATGTTTTGGTAATTTCAACAAGTGATTTTAGAGGATAATTATGTGAAAAAGGAGGATAATAAAGTAGGTAGCAAGCTATAAAGGGCCCGAAAACAGGGGTCTGTTCTGCAAAAAGCTGGTAATTCATGGTTCATTGAAGAATTATGAAACTTTGGTCGGGAGCTAGATCAATGAGTTATCTTTCAAATGGATTTTGAATCACCTTAATCCGAGTTTTGTGGAAAACATTATGACTATTTTACTCCGACTGCGCAGACTAGACCAAAACTACGTAGGGTGGTGTTTTAGCTCAATTTGGGATTGGTGTGGTGGTGATTGCATTATGGGCTGTTAATAAAAATGTTGAGGGACTTTCTAATCTTTTCATAGTAGGGTTTTATAGGTCAATTGGAGGTCAAGGGTGAAAGTTATGAATGAAATATGAGAAGTGGGGACAGTTGTGACTCAGAAACCATATTTATCAGACCAAGTTATTGCAGTTTATGCTATTTTGAACCAAGATATATGTCTCTTGGCCTCAACTCTTTATTACTTAATTCAGAATGTGTCAATTGTATTTATCAATCTAATCTAGTGTACTAGCTCTTATCTTAAACCAAGCTATACATCAGCGAGCCTTAAACCCGTATCAGCAACCTATCTCAGAAAAGGCCACAACTACTCTTTCATTTGTCACCATCAAGGCCTTTTCCTTTGTAATCTTATTTATCTCATTATGGTCTATTTTACTTTCATTTATTTTATATCGGATTTAATTACTTTTATTAATTCAGTTTGAAGTTATATTGAAATACCCCACTTGTGTATACTATTTAATTACTCAATTTGTATTACATATATTTACTCAATTATGTAAGTAAGGATCATTTATTGACTATACATACCTATAGTCACATTTATAAAATAGAATCGAGGCCTAGTTATCGTTCCCTGTTATGCATAAGTGTTATCAACTCAGAACATATTTACCAAGTTAGATGACATTTATGAAACAAATGATATTTATCAAGTCAGATGACATTTTTTTTTAAGGACTTAAGGTACATCGATTGCCTGTATCTTCATAAAGCAGAACACGTTTATCAAGTTACAACTCTTAATGATATCAATGAATCAGTTTATACAGTGATTTGCCATTTAACTTGTGACCTCATTAGTTATCATCTATAGGGTGTCAGCCCATCATTTACCCGCGTGGTTTCAGGACAACTCTTGATCGGATTGGCAAGTGTACACCTATGTGTAGATCATATCATTACAACGAGTTCACATCCAGATAATAATGAGCAATTCAGTTTCACATTACTTTCATTTTCATTGTTATTGCGAACTAAATGAATTGCAAAGGTGAGTACCCATCAACAGTGTTTCTACGCTCATTTTACAATACAGGAATGTATGTACTGAGTTTTAGCTCATATTTTCGAATTATTTTCATGTTTTCCATTTTAGGTGACGAAGTATTGCATGTTTATCCATTTTGCAAGCCCTTTTGTAAGTCAACAGATGCTCACAGTGGATTCAGTGCAGTATGAATGTTGGGATCGACCTCAGGGTCAAGTTGGGTCTATATTCAATATACTTGTGTAGTGTGGAGTATAAGTTAGCACATGGTATGATTAAGTCGATTGTATTGAAGTTGAATTATTATGGACTTTAGTCTTGAAGTATTTCAATTTAATAGATATTGTGATTGTGAACATGAGTTGCAAATTAAATTACCCTAATTCATTTAGCTTTCAAATCATTTTGGTATAACTTATCTTCTATGGAATTATTTGAGTTATAGATGCCTTTTAAGGAATTTCTGTTACAGTTACAACTATGAAAGTTAGCATTGTTTACTAGTTATATATACCTACAATTACATTTCTTAAACAGAATCGAGGCCTAGTCTATCATTTCCCATTGTGCATAAGAATTATCAAGTGAGATTGTATTTTAAAGACATCAGGTATGTTCATTGTCTGTGTCTTTAGAAATCAGAGTGTATTTATCAAAGTTATTATATTTTGATAAGTACATCAATGAATCAGTTTATACAGTGATTTATCATTTAATTACTGACCCCGCCAGTTATCATCTATAGGGCATTCGCCCTCCGGTTACTCGCGCGGCTTCAGGTCAGGTCCCCGATCGGCTTGGCAGGTGTACACCTGTCCATAGATCGTAACAGTATCAAGGGGTTCAATATCAGTTAATAACTAGCAGTGTAATTTTACATTCATCTCATTCACTGTTTTCACTTAAAATGAATTGCAAGTGGGCACTCAAGCATTTTATGTAGAGATCATTTAACAATACAGGAATATATGTACTGAGCTGGCCCCCTAATTAAGCATGTTCCACTGTTTGCATTCTCCTTAATAAATATCTGAATTAGGACTAATGAACTCAATGATAGGGGCGTTACTGCTGTCCAAAAGGACAGGGCTTGAAGTGTGTGTACTAGATTATTCACTAGAAATAACATAGTCAGACATAGTTTCAACCATACACATTCTTGCATTGTCAAATCATATACAATCAATTGTTATCCACGTATGGTTTATACATCGTAGTATAGCAATTCACCATATAATCTACACCTCCATCCACTGAAGATTTCAAAGTAGAGCTCCAAAATAGACATGTACTATATCATTGTTGATCCCTCCCGATTCCCTTGCTTAACTTATTTTCTTCATCTGGTTTGCTAGCATGAGGGCGATTTAATAAGCACTTGCCTAAGACAAAACATGAAAACATTTTGAACTGTGAGCCGAAGCTCAGTACATGCATTCCTATATTGTTAAATGATCTCTACATAAAATGATTGGGCACCCACTTGCAATCCGTTTTAAGTTAAAACAATGAATGAGATGAATGTAAAACTGTATTGCTAGTTATTATCTGATAGTGAACTCCTTGATACTATTACGATCTATGGATAGGTGTACACCTGCCAAACCGATCGGGGACCTAGCCTGAAGCCGCGCGGGTAACTGGAGGGCGAATGCCCTATAGATGATAACTGACAGGGTCACTAATTAAATGATAAATCACTGTATAAACTGATTTATTGATGTACTTACCAAAATGTGATAAGTTTGATAAATACACTCTGATTTCTAAAGATACAGGCAATGAACATACCTGATGTCTTTAAAAAGCAATCTCACTTGATAATTCTTATGCATAATGGAAAATAATAGACGAGGCCCCGATTCTTAAGACATGTAATTATAGGTATATGTAATTAGTAAACAATGCCGACTTTCATAGTTGTAACTGTAACAGAAATTCCTTAGAAGACATCCATAACTCAAATAATGCCATAGACGATAAGTTATACCAAAATGATTTGAAAGCTAAATAAATTAGGGTAATTTAACTCAAAGTGAAATATTATGGAGTAAAATTGATCAAAGTAGAATAATTAGAATCATAAAAGAAAGACTTTGATGGTTATAAATTCATCATGGATTTTTGATATTTCTGAGATGGATAATAAAGGTTTAAGGGCAATTGGAGTGGTGGTAGGTTCAGAATAATTTTAAACACACAACTTTGGACCAACAAATACTAATCTTGAGTTATCAATCTCCCTACTTCTCCAATTTCATTGCACATGTCATACCACTTAGTTTTCCAAACCAAATAAACTTCTAAGTACAATCAAAGTTATTACCGATTCAAGGTCCACTTTAGAAAATTCATAACTTTCACCTTCGACCTTCAATTGAGCTATAAAACCCCAATACGAAAAGCTTAAAAAGTCCCTCAGCATTTTCATTTACAGCTCATAAAACAATCCCCACCACACAAATCCCAAAATTGAGCTAAAACACCACCCTGCGCAGTTTGGGTCCGATCTGTACAGTCGGAGTAAAACGGCCATAACGTTTTTCACAGAACTGGGATTAAGGTGATTCAAAAGCTATTTGAAAGATAACACATTGACCTAGCTCCTCACCAAAATTTATAATTTTTTTAACTAGCCATGAATTACCAGTTTTTCCTAGAACAAACCCATATTTTTGGGCCCTTCATAGCTTGCTACCTACTTTATTATCCTCCTTTTTCACATAATTACCCTTTAAAATCACTTGTTGAAATTACCAAAATATGGGGTGACCCTCAACATCACTTTAGACAGCTATAATTCATAATTTTTACTTCACAATCATCCAAGATTCATTTTCAAATCTAAAACACACGCATGACATGCTTGTTGACAAACATCATTTAAACTATGCATAATTCTCATAACCCTAACTTATGTCCCACTTGAATTTGCACTTAAACTTCTCTAAAATCAATACCAACACCATGATATTCATTACCAATACCAAAGATCACAAAATTGCAAATAAAATAAAAAATACAAGGTTAGGGTTTACTTACTTTAAGCTTGAAACATGGGAAGTTAGAAATGTTTGAAACTTGAAGAAGTGAGAGCGGTGACTGGTGGTGGTGCTGGTGATCTGATGGTGGCCTTCTGGTGGCTAGAAGGCAGCGGTAGGTGGCTGGAAATCAGCAATTACAGCAGCAAAAAAGAGGGGAGCTGTGTAGGGTGTTGGAGAGGGACAGAGTAAGTCTTGATATTTTGTGAGTTTTGCTTGATGGAGAATGACTTAGCTAATACTTAGCTGAGTTTTTAACCATCAAAAAGCATCTTTTTGCTAACGATAATTAGTTATAATTGAGGATAATTAGCTAAGCAAATGAGTGGTAACTTGTTGGGCCCAAAATTGGGCCTAAATGAATTTGGGTCCAAAAGAAAATACACTTTACGCGATTGAATTTTTTGTGGCTCGAAATTAAATTTTTGGATCGTTATGAAAAATAATTTAATCTCTTAAATCATATTTATTAGGGCCTACTTTCACTCGAAATTTTACAATAGTAAAAACCCGAATTGCAAAGTGGGACCCAAAATAAATTCTCCCAACTGGGATGATTAAATGAGATAAATAAATGTGAAAAATTAATAACATGACTTAATTAAATAAATAAATATGATTTAGGGTCGGGCTATTACAGCCTTCCCCCCTTAAAGAGTTTTCTCCTCGAAACTTATGAGCTTAGACAAAACAGGCAAGTTTATCTTAAATAGATGTGGGTACTTGGCTTGCATCTCATCCTCGGTCTCCCAAGTGGCTTCTTGGGTGGTATGGTTTGTCCAATCACCTTGACTAGCAGTATCTGCTTGTTGTGCAGCTGCTTAATTTTGCAATCTAGTATTTAGATTGGTTGCTCTTCATACAGTAGTTCTCCAGTAACTTTGATGTGTTTAGATACCATAGCATGGTGATCTGGAATGTACTGCCTGAGTTATGAGGTAAGAAATATGTTATGCACGTTTTTGAGTTATATCGGCAGACCTAGTCGACAAGCTATGGGGTTAAAGGTATCTGCATATTGTATAACTGCTTAATCCTATATTTTAGTAGCGGTATTAGAGTAAGCTAGAAGAAGTATCGAGAATAATGAGACAGTTCAAGTACATGCTAAGGTGACACAAGGAGTACACAAGAGTCATATGGTCATCTTGACCAAAGAAGGAGACAATCAAAGTTCAGATAAGATACACAGTATTCCAAAGGGCTTCTATAGTCAAGGGTGTCAAGAGACTGGATATCAAAGATATTTGAGTCCTCGTTACATTGGGCATTATGAGTCAGTATCAGAGTACTTATTAGGAAATTTAATGGTTTACATACTCATTAGTGGTCAAGATAGAGAATCAGTAGAGTAGAGTACCTTCTTTGCAGTAACAAGTTTTTCTTTTGAAGAGAATATCAATTTCGAACCAAATTAATCGAGGCAGTGAAGTCACTGAGGATCTGGATACTCGATTGCAGGATTAAGCAGCTATGCACTTTGGGTTAATCATACCTCTTTGGAGGGAAGCAATGAAAACCAACTGTCGTTATTTGAGGCAGCTTTGCATACATGAATAAGCTTCATAAGTTTTGAGGACGAAACTCTTTAAAGGGGGAAGGCCGTAATAGGCCGACCCTAAACCATACTTATTTATTGAAATCATATTTATTTATTTAATTGATCATGGTTATTTATTTAACCAAATCATGTTTATTAATTCAATTACACTCAATTTATTTGTCTAACGAATTCCATTATGTTATTTAAATTTTCCACCTTCATTTATCATATTTAATCATCCTAGTTGGGAGATATTTCATTTTGAGTCCCATTTTGTAATTCAAGTTTCATTGATTGTCAATTTAAGTTTTGTTGGTTAATCAAATATCGGGTAAATCGATATTAGGCCTCAGTAAGCATGATTTAGCGATTATTTATTTTCTTAACGTTGGAAAAATTTAATCCGAGCCCTATAAAATTTTTAATGCAATTTTGAATTATTTTGAGCCCAAAATTAAGCCCAAAACCAACCATTTAAGCCCAAAATAAGAAGGCCCAAGTTACTTGCCAATTTATTTCCACTAATAGCTATGCTTTATGACTAATTTTAATTAGCAAAAAGGTACTTTATGACTTCAAATTTTCAGCCATACTTAGGCTAACATCCAACCAAGTGACTCATCAAAAATCCACACACAAAAAAAAAATAAAATGAAGAGATAAGTGCTCAATTGCTCCTTCTCTCCTACACCAGTGCTGCCAGAATAGGGGCAGCGGCTGCTCCATCTGCTCCAGCCACCTCTGCCACCCAGACAACCGCCCTTCAGCCACCGGACCAACACCAGCTACACCCCCTAACTCCCAGCCACCACTTAGCTGCCCCCCTTGCACAAAAATAGCTCTAGACCCCTCTTAAATCAAGCATCCAAGAAGGTATACCCTAACTCCAACTTCTTGTATCTTGAGTTTTATGGTTGTCTTATTTATGGCTATGTTTGGATGATCAAATTAATAATTATTATGCAATTTTTATTGAGTTTGGAGATGTTTGGAGTTGCCGATATTTGATCAAGAACATGATCAAGTGACTTGAAATTAAGCAAGTATGAGTTTGAGCTTGTTTATGTATCTTGCTGTGATTTGTGTTATACATCATAAAAAATATGATGTTAGATGATCATTTTGAAGCCCATTTTGATTATTTGGATGCTCACTTGAATGAGCAAGAATTAGGGTTTTCATGATCATGCTTGATTTAAGTGAGTTTTTGTATTAAATATGTTCATTTGGATCACATGAGGTGATTTATGATGTTGGATATGTTATCGGATTAAAAATGAATCTTGGATGATTATGAAGTAAAAGTTATGAATTATGGCTATCTAAAGTGATGTTGAGGATCACCCCATGGTTTGGTAATTTCAACAAGTGATTTTAGCAGGTAATTATGTGAAAAAGGAGGACAATAAAGTATGTAGCAAGCTGCGAAAAGCTCGAAAATAGGGGTCTGTTTCAGGAAAAACTGGTAATGCGTGGCTTGTCAAAAAATTATGAATTTTGGTCGGGAGCTAGATGAGTGAGTTATCTTTCAAATGGATTATGAATCACCTTAATCCGAGTTCTGTGGACAAAGTTATGGCTATTTTGCTAGAACTATATAGGTTCAATTAGAACTGACACACTTGTGTTCTAGCCCCATTTTGGGAATCCTATTGTGGGAATCATATTTTGTTCTATAAATAAAAGTTTTTTGGGACTTTTATTCTTTCCATTTTGGGGTTTTAGGTCTCCATTTGAGCTCAAGGGTGAAAGTTTTGAATTTTTGAAGTGAACTGACCTGCTGTGGTGCAAATTAGGCTGTTATTACAATTTCTGTGCAGCGTATACTTAGAGAAAAATTCTAAAAATTATATTGTAGATTGTCCATATTATTTTCAAATTTCCTATAAGATTTCATGAATTTTGATTGAGTATTTTGAGTTTGGTGATTTTTGGAAGTATTTTAAGTAATTGTGTGAAGAGCAATCATAAAGATTGAGTGACATTGATCATGCACTCATTTTGTGTATTTTTAGCCAATTAAGGTCATTTAAGAGGGAAATGAATATTCGTGGACTTTCATAGAGCTTTTAGCTTGATTAATGAGAAAGAAGAAGACAAGTATATAATTTTAGAGCTTGTTTGTGAGCTTTGAATCAATTATGGATTTACAAAGAAAATACCAAGTTTAGTGAGCCTAATAGCTTTTATTGAGTTCAATGATTCATTGGGGAGGAATTGTATATTTAATGGATTTATGAATGAAATACGGAAAGTTGGGAGAGTTTTGACTTAGAAACAATATTTATCAGACTAAGTTATTGCAGTTTATGCTATTTTGAACCAAGATATATCTCTCTTGCTCTATTACTTACTCAATTCAGAATGTATCAAATGTATTTA
>JAKOGI010001301.1:93291-258291 GCA_029747015.1 Carnegiea gigantea
TATGCATCTTAAACGTCGATGGAGTTTGTAATAGAGAAGAAATATTTGAGCATTGAAAAAGGGGTATTAATAGTGTCTTGAACTTGAATACCACATAGTCTGCTGGAAATTTTCTAAACTCTATCGAACATAGTTTTTCTAGCAGTGTAGCTGAGTGGTATGACTCATTAGATGAGGAAGGTAAAAATGTATTAAGAATTATGGAAACACCAGCAGCTATATTCAAAAATTATTAAGGAAATCAAAATTGAATTTATCGAATCAAAACTTGATTCCGAAGAAAAAGTTAGAGAATAGAAAAGGAAGATTAACACCATAGAGTTATAGGATGTGACATATCAGGAGAATTACATTGCTGAATTTAGTCAATAATATTGCAAAATTGAGCATAATGAACTCAATCTTGGTATGTTTCACGAAAAATTACCATATCTAATCAATTATATAATCAATAAAAAACGCTTTGCATGACTTGAAAAAGCGGATATCATTTATATCCTCGATACAAGATTTTCTTATTTAAGAAAATCGGTCAATGATCAATATCTTGATCTTCAACAACAAAAGAAAATGAAGAAACAACTTTTAGCCTGTTGAGATAATCTTCATCAATGAGTAAATGAACCTAAGAAAAGAAGAGAAAGAAAATTCTATAAGAAAAATAGCTTTAACAAGCAAAGGGAAGAGAAATATAAAAGAAATATTATAATAAACCAAGCCCAAAAAGATTTTTTTTTTTTGAAAATATGCTTATTGTCCTGTAGGAAAAAAACAACTATAAGTGTTAAACAAGTGGGGAAGTGAGGCATTGTGCAAACAAATGTAAAAATAGAAAGAAAAACAAGCTTATGAAAACTTTGGGTAGTCTACATTACTCTAAGCTTAGCAATGAAGAACCAGTAGATCCAAACCTGAAAAACAACAAGGGAATTATTGAGATTGTGCTAGAAGATGAATATGAAGAAAGTGATTATGAAGAAACTAGTCACATGATGGAAGGTAGTCCAATTAGTCTTGTGATCCCTCAAGGACAATAATATATTGTAGATATGAGAATGAAGATGTCAAAGGAGATTAGATCCTTCTCATAATTTAAAAAGACTTGATCTACAAAAAATCCATTTTCAACTAAAAAGTAAATTTGTATGTGAAATGATGGAAGGGAATTTTGAAATAAGACTGTGAGTATGATGTGGGAGAAGTTAGTCTCATTAGTTAGGAAAACATCCTTAAACATAACAAAGATAGACAGTATAGATAAATCTATATTGGAAGTGTTCAAGTTTAAATTACTCCATTATAATATTATGGCAAAAAATTGATCTTTATGCTTCACTTTCTGATATCAGGTATACCAAATTTAGTAATCAAATTATCATATAGATTAAGACTAATTTATGTAACGGATCAGTAGAATTCAATTGTCAACCTGGATATTATGTGAGCCTAAAAGATGAATTTGGGAAAAACTTCCTATCCCTTCAGATAAAAACAATTGGAATGGATATGAAAAGAGGAGATTATCTACTAAGAATATTTTAGAAAATAATCTGCAAATTAGATAATATTAAAGATCCAAAGTCTACGATAACAATGATTGAGGCAAAAAATTTTGAAAGTCCCACTCCAATGCAAAAAAATTCAAAGGATAAAATCCAATCAGCATGAGATAAAAATCAATAAGTCTTGAATATCTAGCTTTGTGAGTCCCACAAAAACCAATAAGTAAAATGTAGTAAAATTTGATGAGAATGATAAAATTACTATTAAACCCTAATTATTAAGAAGCATGAGTGCAAGATTAGAATAGGGAGAAGGATCTTTAACTACTAAAGAAGAGCTTAAAGAATATGATACAATTAGTATGACCAGTGAAACGAGTTGAATAAGTTTTGAACCTGTAAGACATAGTGCAGACTAAAATATGAGTTTAGATAGAAAAGTCATTGGGTACAAAACAAGGACTGTTAGTGAGCCAATATATGAGGATGAATTACTGAAAAATATGACTATGGAGATATACTATGAAGCTACTGATACAAATCGAATAGTATGTATATCCCAACAAATGTATGTTTAGATGGATCTAATAGATATGAATAGTGTATCTGCATCAATAGTGGTTGTTCTATCTATTTTTAAAAAAGATCTTTATTTCTAGAATTTATATGGAAAAAAGTCACGAATTCTCTACAAGTAAAGATAGCTGATAATAGCATAATAAACCATAACGAAGTCATAGAAGACTTATCCATAGAACTAGGAAGAGTCCAATGCATTATATTAGTTTTATAGACTACTAATAAACCCTTTCATGATGCATGATGTGATTATTGGAAATAATTTTCAGAAACTATGTTCTTCGTGCAAATAGACCATAAACCAAATAATATTCACAATAAATAGTCACATAGTTCCTATTGATAAATTGAATAAGACTACACGCATCAGAAGATTGAGTTTACACGCAGCTAGTATGGTGAGAAGGTAATATCGACACAATGTGAGATAGCACTAATAATCTCATTAGTTGATTTATTTACTAAAATCCAGATTGTTAAACAATAAGAGCAATTATAAAAAGAACTCTACTCTGATAATCGTCTCAAATTTTGGGACAATGATAAGGCATTTGCAAAAATTACTTTGTTAAATCCTAACACTATTATTCAAGTCAAAGGGTGTATACACATCACGATATCCAAGAATTCGATGAACACATCAAAGAACTTTTGGATAAATGATTAATCAGAAATAGCAAGAGTCCTCGCATCAGTCACACATTCATGATGAGAAATCATACTAAAGAAAAATAAGGCAAAGCTAGAATGGTTATCAATTACAAAAAGCTTAATGATAGTACTGTATTTGATGGCTATTGTATTCCTAATGAAACCATCATTTTCAACAGAATTCAAGGAGTTTCTTGGTCCTTGAAAATGGATTGCAAAAGCAGATACTGACAGATAAAAATGGAAGAAGAAAGCATTCATTTAACTGCTTTTAGTGCCACTCAAGGACATTAAGAGTGAATAGTAATGTTGTTTGGTCTTAAAAATACACCTCAAATATTCCAAAGAATAATGGACAATATCTTCAAAGATGTTAATTAATCAATATTGTATAGTTTATACCAATGATATTCTTATCTTTTCATAACCATAGAATAACACAAAGACGATGTTCTAGCTGTCACCCAAAGTTGCATTTATCATGGTATTGTTCTTGGTAAGAGCAAGTGCACTTATATTGAATAAGAAATCGAGTTTTTAGGTCTAGAAATAAAAGCTGGATAAGTCATTCTACAAAAACTTATTCAAGAAAAAATAGAAATTCCCTAAAAAAATTGAAGATAAGAAACAATTAAGAAGGTTTCTTGGATGTATTACCTATGCTTTAGATTTCATTAAAAATCTAGCTAAATTAAAAAAACCATTATGGTAGAAACACAAGAAAGAAGTAAGTTAGACATGGAGTCCTAGTAATTGAAATATTGTTCAACACTTCAAAAATATGTGTAAAAATCTCCCTGTTCTTAATTTGCTTAATGAAGAAAATGATTTAATCCTTGAGACTGATGTCAGTAGTGCGTACTGGAGTGCAGTACTCAAATGCAAAAAGGAGAAAAACTCTTCAAATATTGTAGTAAAAGGTTTAATAAAGTAAAATGCAACTATTTACGATAAAAAAAGAAATTTTTGTAGTTATAAGGGTAATTGAAAAGTTCTTAATATTTTTAGCACCAAAACCTTTTCTTGTACAAACTGATTGCAAAGGAATACTTGGTTTTGTGAAAAAGAATTTTAAATATGCAAGCACAAGGGCGACTCTTGCGTTGGCAATTATGTCTTAACTAGTTTTCTTTCTCTATTGAACATATGCAGGCATCGAAGAATTCTTTAGCAAATAGTTTAACTTGTGAACTCGACAATGGTGATCATCATGGTAGAACTCATGCCAGAAAAAGAGAAAATCCAAAATGAAATACTATTATTGGTATAACAGGTTTCGCCTTTTAGTAGAGTCCTTATGGATATGTTGGAATTTCATGCAAATAGTAGATCACACTTTGATCTGCTATCTTCTGCCTGTTTAATGGTGCAAAGATTTAGCCTTGTAAAGTTTACAAATTATTACACAAGGTGTCCTTATGATATTTAAGAAAAAATAAGTTGCCATGTTAAAAAAAATACGGTTCAATGATTGGTATGCACCTTGCTATTATCATAATTACTCTTATCATATTTAGGTGTCATTGATTCCTAGCAAATTCAATCCCCTTAGATGACCCCATTATGAAAGCCTAGGAATATGGAATTATAGCTTATCTTATGGAACTCCCAGATCCAAAGTACTCATTTTTCTCAAAACTAATTAAGTTTCAACCGTGTATGTTTGAAAGGATCCATTGGATTCTTACATCTCTTGATGGTCCAACAAAAATTACATATAATAGAAGTATGTACATCGAGGTACATTACGTAGTGATTGAGTATGAAAATAGAAAAGCCAAACCAGCCTATTATCTTATTCAATTCACTGATTTAAACAATCTAATAATTGACGACAAGAACGGTTTCCATAATGATAAGAAGCAGTTAATCCTATTTTAGTTAGAGACAATGGTTTTTACAGTAATCATCATCAAAAGTAGGTATTCTTGATTAAGGAAAAACAATAATGCATTGTGGGAACACTACTTTTGTTTATCATAATTATTTCAGCAAATATATGAAGGTAGAATGAGCTACTTCAGAAGATGTCTTTGATTATCTCTTTGATGTTAAAGCTGAAAAATTCCTACATGGATATCTACATGAATTACTTGAAAAATGGGATCTAAAGTATCTTTACCTTGATGAAGATTTTGGTAATTATCTGGGTAATGATTAAAATAGAAGACATTATTGGAGATGAAAGAATGGAATCTCAATGTGGATGAATAGCCTTGTCAACACTAAATGCTTTGAAAAGTTGTTGCAGCATTATGTGATGCCTTGTCAAGGGTCTAGTCAGTCAAATAGTGCAATGTACTATAGTTATGTGAAAGCATTTGCATCAATATGTGAACTGTAGCAATTAAGGTATCCTATGTTGTCTTATTTTCTCTATAAAAGGAGAGGCTGAGTGCTGAGAAGGGACACAGTTGAGCATACTTGAGCAAAAGAGAAGTTGAGTTTCTCCATTTGTCTATTAGCAGACATCTTTGCTAATCTTAGCTGTTTAAGTCCTTCAAATCCTTCCATTATCATATTTCCACTTTCACACTTTCAATAAAAGAATTTTCTTAGTAGGAAATATTATTCAATCGAACCGTACCTCATACATGTTATAATTTCTTTATTAAAGTTCCACTAGTCTTAACAATATAAAAACTTGATTAGTGACTAAGGTCCAAGATAAGAAACAAAACGAATCTGTGTTGTGTTTGATTTAAGGAAGATGTGGTCGAAATTAGCAATCTCTGTAAACTGGAAGTTAGAGAAACGTCACGGTCTAATGGCGACCAAGTTCAGGTTACGATTAAAACACTCTTATTAAGTTTTATTATTGTACTAAGTATAGTGGGCCTATAATCACAGAAAATGTAATATTTATAATATAAGTAGCAGATTAGGATAACTAGTACTAGTAAAGTCACTATAAGAAGAAAAACCATGAAATCGATACTATTTCTTTAAATACACCCTAGAAAAGCAAAAATTAAAGATTGTACCCTATTTTGGGGCCAACTCGTAATTTCAAAAAAGTTTGGGCCAAAAATAAAAATGTTTATCCTCCAAAAGATTGTTAACCCAAACAATCATATTCCAAAATTACCCAAACTAGGGTGGTTCTAAAAATTTTTGTCTAATTTCGGTGGATCAATTAAATATTTACCCATACTATAGTGGGCCTTAATGCTATTTTTCCATTTGTTTGAGTCCTTAAATTAGTCTGTTGTTGTTCTGTATTTATTTTGCAACGATTGTTTCAAGTATGAGATATCTTCACATAAATGTTGCTAGTTTAATTTTTGGCATGGATTACATTTAGTCTTGAGAGGAATTGTTTGACAATTCTTCCCAATTCTCACCCACAATGTCACAATATCATACTTTTAGTTTTAGAGTTTTTTTTTTTTAAAAAAATTTTAGCACATGTAAGTAACTCGGTCTAGAGTTTGCACTGTTACATCTGGAATTCAATTGATGATTGTATGTTACGGAAGGATTCTACTGTAAGAATTTCAATCATGTGTTATAGGGCTTTTTTTTTAATTAAAAGAGCCCTTGACATGATTTCCATATGGGCTTTCTTTAAATCTTGGCCTTAGTTTACTTTTTATTATTTTATATTTATGTGAATATAATTTTGTATGGTGATAATAGTATTATCTTATTCGATATTTAAGTGACATTTATTTATATACATACTTTTAAAAACTTCATATTGTCCATGAGAAAAGCGTTTTGATTTTTTGTAACTAAGGTGACAACATTCATAGATTCTATTCTATACCTGATGTGTATATATAAAATAATATGTTATGTTCATGGCATTAGTTTTAGAAATAATTTGGCATGGCATGTTATTTTATTTGTTGATTTAATTTTTTGAAAGGAAATTTAGTGTACAGAAATACCAGATAAGTTCATTGCACAGTAAATATGACAATTTAAACATCTTTAGCATATTCTTAGTTGTAAACTATAGTTGATATCCGAATAGTAAAGTTTTGCATATTAAAATTGTCATGAGAAGATAGGTGAGTGTGTATTAAAAAGCAATAATCATACAAGTAAAGGCAAAATGATGTTAACCATATTGCTATATTATATGGTTATTGGAAGACATAAAACTTAATTATGGATGCAACTTCGATTGTATATCATCATTATCTTAGTAAAATAAGTGTAATTTCTATAGACAAAAAATGATAATTTGTCAAGAAGTTTAAACTAAAGAGTCATGGTCATTAGCATCATCATGATCCTAATCATGCAATAAAATTTAATGGAAAATTTGATTTGATTTCATCATAGCAGTCATGATCATTATTAGCACCAAACAATATATGAAGGGCTCTTGAACCATTCAACAAATAAGAAATTAGAGTTCCTAACCTATGTAATTGAATCTTTCCCCACCCCCCCCCCCCCCAAAAAAAAAACCTCGTGTGATCAAAAGAAGGAAAATAATTAGAGGAGCTAGAGAGGCTTTATGCGTGATTGTTACATGTGATAAAAAGAGGAGAAAACAAGTAAAACTGATTATGAAGCTTTACCTCTAAATGAAGGGGCGAGGAGATTGGAGTTCAGTTTTATTCATTATTTTCAGTCCATTTGTCTTCTTGCCCTCCCATAAGAAAGAGCAGTAATAACAATGCTATTAAGACCCAAGCTTACGTTAAAGTAGGATTACGCTAAAATTCTTGCCACTATATGTTTTATAATTATAATATTACATTCGTATACTATATATACATGTGGGAATAACATATACTATTACATATGGGACTAACGTGGCACATCACAGTTTAGCTGAAAATCTTGAAAGTGAATTCACACTTTTTTACCCAATGTAGTTGTGAAATTATTGTAAATTTATGGTCTAAAATTCCAATCAACATGAATGAAACAGGAATGTTACTGTTACTTCAAATCAATTATAAATTATTAAATAAAAATTAGATAAGTTCAATATAAATATATTATATAATGTTGGATAATGACAGCCACATAGGTTTGAATATGATAATGGTTCATTGAAAATTAATGTAGTTAAATAGGGTGACTTTGAAACATCTACCTTAGGCGTGCTCTATTCAACTTACTTTGACCAAACTTATATGAAGTGAATTCAGCTGAACTTATTTTTTTCTTAATTGAAATTAGATCGAGCTGAACTTATCTCTACTGAATTCTAAACTTATTTGTACAAGATTGAGCTCATACATAAAATAGTAATTTTGGAGAACGGAACCTTAATTGTTAATAATGTAACTTATTTTCTGATAAATTAAAGAGTATAAAAAATATTTAATTTTAAAATAGAAAAAGGGAATTATATTTACACAAATAAAAACTAAGCACACAAGCACACTGCGATTGGTTCATTTTAAATTTTATTATTTGATAGATTTTATGTTCAGTTTTAAAAGCACCTTTTACTTACAAGTGCACAAGATCAATGGTGGACTAGCGAGTATGGGGTGTCGATCCCATGAGGAACAATAGCGATTTTAAATTTAACGCTTTCAATTATAAAGAATAATTTAAATGAAGAGTTCAATTATCAATATGAATCAAAGAAGCAAAAGAAAAGCAAATGATCGAGAAAGTAGAGAGAAATCAAATAAAAGAAAGATGTAGTACTTTAGATTTCTCCAATGGCACAAATATTGAATTACTATCTCAAATGGGGGTTCAATTAATCTCTTGTTCAACCTATGCTACAAGCATTAGGCCATGAATTATAATGATGAATTGTAATTATCAAACAATATTTTTTATGTGGTAGTTTAGCATGAATCATTCTTTTTAGAAATAACTCATCTAATTTCTATCATAAATTATTCAATTTTACCAACTATAATTTTAAGCCCAATTGCATAACATCACATTATCCTACACAATCTAATATATATTTGAGATAGCAAATTGAACTATTGTAATCATCATGGACAAACAATAGTATTAAGATGCGTGAATAAGTTAAGATCAAGTATAAAACTCAAAATTATGCAACATAAGAGACAAAATTAACTCGAAAAGAAGATAGCAAAACAATATTATTGTCATGGATCCATCTGAATCCTAGATATGAGTAGTTTAGCAGCCATAGTTAGCAAAAATGCCATTAAAGTTGGTCTAGCGATACTCTTAATATAGGTATGTTTCACTTTCTATATCCAAACTTTGATTCTCAATTACATA
This sequence comes from Carnegiea gigantea, assembly GCA_029747015.1. Classification (NCBI taxonomy): domain Eukaryota; kingdom Viridiplantae; phylum Streptophyta; class Magnoliopsida; order Caryophyllales; family Cactaceae; genus Carnegiea; species Carnegiea gigantea. Next base: position 102,210 of record JAKOGI010001301.1, read on the forward strand.
AAATTATAGAATTAAGTGTAAACTATCAAAATTTGTCTCACAAATGGGGTGAGAAGACTAGGAAAAACAATAGCTAATGAAGCTTATTTTCTTCCCAACTGTAATAGCCCGACCAATCACGTTTATTTATTTAATTAAGTCATGCAATTAATTTTTCACATTTATTTATCTCATTTAATCGTCCCAATTGCGAGAATTCATTTTGGACCCATTTTGCAATTTGAGTTTCATTTACCGCAACAATTTCAGGTGAATCGATATTAGGCCCCGATAAATATGATTAGGTGATAAATTAGTTTTCACAATGTCAAAAAAATTTAATTTTTAACCAAGAAAAAATTTGCGCCCAAATTTATTAAATTTGGGCCAATTCATTTGGACCCGAATTGTGGCCCGATTCATTTTGAGCTCAAATTGTAGCCCGAACATTTTGGTGCAATTAAATTAAGTTGATTACCATTATTATACCTAATTATCATTAGCAAAAAGTCACTTTTTGAGTGGATAAAATCAGCCAAACTTATCAACAAAAGTCAAGCTAGTAATGACCAAAAGTTTATGCACTTGATTTAGCAAATTGTCATTATGTATATCTAATTGAAATTACCATAAAGCCCTTTTTTATGGATAAATTTCATCCAAGCATTAGGATAGTATCAAAATCATTTTCCACCAATGTATTAGCTTTGCTCTTGCTGTCCTCCACACATTTTTCCCCCCATCCTTAACCACTTTCATCTCTCTCCTTTAAGCTTGTAAGTGAGGTAAAAACCTTAGTCCAACTATGTTTAATTCTTGGTTTTATACTGAATTCGATTATGGATCATATTATCTTGATATAAACAAGTGTTATTCTGATATTTTAATTGTTGGTTAAACTAGAAAGTATGCAAGGCTTGAGGTTGCTCATGATTATGCAAGCTTAAGTTTGAAATGATGGATATAGATCGTTTTGTGTTTGATTTTGTGATCTTTGGCATTAGTAATGCATATCATGATTTTTAAGCTGAGTTTGGATGAGTTTAAATGCAAGAATAAGTTGGTCATAAGTTAGGGTTTTGGTGATCAAGCATGGGCTGATTTATTTCTAGCATCAAGTATATTATTTATGTATAATTGGATAAAGAAATGAATCTTGGATTTGTTGTTTAACTTGGAAAATCACTTGAGATGATTTTGTATAAAGGGTTGGATTATTAAAATTTTCCCAACTGATTATAAAAGGTCATTTTGCTCATTTATGCAAATAAGTAAGCTTATGGATGTGTTTGGAGTGATTTTGAAAAAGAGAAGAATTGAAAATTTGATGTAGATGATTATAGAGTAAATTTGAGTAATACGGCTTTGTAAGGTGATGATAAGGAACAAGGCTTTATTAAATGATTTTAATGAGTGATTTTAGATGGGGAATTATGTAAAAAGAAGGGGGAAAACAAGAACAATAAGGCTGTGAATATACCTAAAATAAGGGTTATTTTGCGATTAAACTAGTACTGTTTAGCCCATCAAACAATTATGATTTCTAGTGGGCAGATAGATCCCTGAGTTATCTTTCAAATGCCTTTTGAATCACTTCATTTCGAGTTGTGTGGAAAACGTTATGGCCATTTTGCTAAGACTACGCAGGATAGATATGAGCTATGCACAGTTGTGTTTCAGCTCAATTTTAGGGGCCGTGTTGGGGTAATTGGTTTTACACTATGAATGAAATGTTGCAGGACTTCCTAAGCTTTAAGTATTGGGTTTTATAGCTCAATTGGAGTTTAGCGGTGAAGGATATGGATTTTCTAAAGTAGACCTTCAAATAGTAATATGAAGGAAGAAAGAAATCATGGCATTTGGAAATATTATCAGGAGTCCCTACACAATTATGGATATTACAAAGAAATTACAAAGTTTAGTGAGTTCAACAACTTTTATTTTGCATAGAAGCTTACTTGAATTAGAAAACTGAGTTAAATGGGCATGGAAATGAAATTGAAGAAGTGAAGAGGTTAATGACACAAGTGAAGGTTATATGAGCATTCTTGAACCTCACAACACTCCTCTTGGCATTAAACCTTCTATTATTCATTTCAGAAACATCAAAAACCCATATTTCATTTATATCCATTGAAGTCTTTTCATTATCACCTCAATTATTTTATTTTGTTCTATTTTGCTCCAACTTGTTGCACTTCAAGTTCAATGACCCTAACTTATTTGGTTTTCAAATCATTTTAGTGCAACTTATCTTATATTGAATTGTTTGAATCATGGATGCCCTATTTATTAATCAATTTCCATAAAGTTACAAATCTATACACCTATCCATAGATCACAACAACATTAAGGGGGTTCACTATCAGATAATAACTAGCAATTGCAGTTTACATTCATCTCATTCACTGTTTTAACTTAAAATGAATTGCAAAGCAGGCACCTAACCAATTTATGCAGAGATCATTTAACAATATAGAAATGCATGTACTGAGTTTCGGCTTACATTTCAAAATGTTTTCGATGTTTTGTTTTAGGAAAATGCTTAGTAAATCGCCCTCATGCTAGCAAACTAGCTTAAGAGAATAGGTTGAGCAAAGGAATCTAGAGGGATCAATCAATGTTATAGTACACGTATATTTTTGAGCCGTATTTTGAAATCTTCAGTGGATAGAGGTATTGATTATGAGGTGAATTATTTTACTGTGGTGTATAAACCATGTTTGGGATTAATAATTGATTGTATATGGTTTGATAATGTGCCAGTGTGTGTGGTTAAAGCTATGCCTAACTATGTTATTTCTAGTACACATACTTCAAGCCTTGTCCTTTTGGACGGCAGTAATGCTCCTATCATCGAGTTTATTAGTCCTAATTTAGGGATTTATTAAGGAGAATGCATATAGTAGAACATGTTTAATTTGGGGGCGTGACAGATTTGGTATCAGAGCCAGGTTGATTTTCTTTGGTGGGATATGGAGTATAGAGAGTAGAGATTGGAGGGTGAGAAGGTTGGTTAGTGAAGGTTATTGATATAATTATGATATTAGAGATTTATGATAGTAGAAATGCATGTTTATCTCTCCTATGTTCTTCACTTATGTTCCTCCTTGTTAGATGGATCCATATGCAGTGAATATGATGTTAGGTACTTCTGTGGCCATTCACATCTCTTTACTATATGCTAGAATGGTAGCCCACATGGAGGCCCCTTTTATGAGTTTCATTGTGTTATGGTCCATACACATAGGCTATTGTGGACCTTATCTACAATTGGCCTTTGGGATGAGTTTAGGACCCAATATCATGACTTTATGATAACTCGAGTCTTAGGATGGGACAACCCTAGATTTCAGTTTCGCGAGGTTTGGGCTAACAATATCACAAAGTCGTTATTAAGAGAGGAGTTTGTGTTGAGAGAGAATAGCATGGACATTCTACAGTATATATTTTCATTACATTTTGTATCTCCCCCACCATCACCACCTGCACCAAGCAATCCTTAGCTGCCTGACAAGCCAAAGCCATCGAAACCCAGAGAGGGGATTCCTATATCTAATGGATCAAACGAGGTCCACATTGTTATAGATCCCCCTGCTACGCCATAGTTTAGCTCTGATGGTGACCTCATTGAAGATTTAGAGAAGGACCTAAAATTAAAGAGCATTAGCTTGATCATGATGATGAGACTGCAGAGATTGGTGCTTCAAACAACAGTTATGACTCAGGCGGGGAGCCAGGGGATGAGTATGACCTAGATGATGATCCATCTAGGGATCATTTGATTGATTTATATTATATATAGTCATCTCAGATAGATTACTTTTTGAACCCACATATATATAGTATAGCTAGTTGGATAGATGAATTTTGTGTAGGTTATGACATTACATATAGTTTGACAGGTTTTTTCGATTGTGTTGACTAGTCTTGCCTACTTCTAGGCATGTGGCAGACTCAGTATATTGGGGCTAAGTAGTATTTTAGTTAGGATGTAGGTGTAAAGGTTGACCTTTGGTGGTCAATTGGATGTGATATTCTTTATGGAACTATGTATATGCATGTACGCGAGCAATTAGGCCAATGATATAATGAAGCTTTTTGTTATATTTTAATAATACTTGGGCCATGGTAGCTGTATTTGTTGTGTATATGTATCTTATATGTTGGTTGTAGTCGGTTGACTCAATTACTCAGCTGAATGGATAGTTAGAATATTAGAATATGCGTAAAACAATGCAGAAACCCACATAGAAGAAAATTCAAATTATGATCAGGGGGTTGGTGACCAAGTTTTGTGTAATGTGCCAATAACCCTTAGTGAAATGCCCTCAATCCCCCTGAGTTGGTTAGCAACGTGGGAATTCCAGCTATTAATAGACCTTGGTGTCTGAGCTTATGAAACAAATAGCCCCAGTACCTTTCGAAATCTCCCACAAAGTCAATAAATTAGCAGATAGGGTGGGCGATGCCACCCTAAAGTATATGATGGAAAGTATGAGCCAGTGGAGCTAGAAGTATGGATTAGAGGGATAGAAAAGATTTTCATAATAGTAGAGGTTCCAGAGGATAAAAAGGTTAACATTAGAACATTTTACCTGACTAAGGTAGTAGACTTTTAGCGGAACACTATTAAGGGTAGGCTCTTCAGGCCTGACTTCACTTGGAATAGATTTTTGGGAGAACTGAAGATGAGTGGTATATAACTATGATACAGTATGCTAGCAAATTTACATAACTGTCTAGGTTTGTTCTGGAGTTTATGTCGCCTGAATGACTGAAGATGAGGAGAGTTGAAGAGGGATTAGCTGTTTATATTCGCAACCAGCTAGCTAGTCAATCAATTCTTACCCATCAAGAGTTATATGAGCGAGCAGCTGATGTGGAATGAGTGAAGACTGAATTAAGGGCCTTGAACCTGATTAATCAGAAGAGGAGGTGGACACAACAGAGTGCTCTGATCAAGAGTGTAAAGTAGAAGAAACCTGCTCCCCCTCCTCCCAAGAGTTGTCCTGCAGGCTTAGCAGAGCCCTGTGAAAAATGTGGAAGGACTAACCACACCACTCCTGAGTGTCGAGTAGGAACTAACAAATGAATGTGGTGTGGTAGCCCAGAACATCTCATTGCTGCCTGCCCCCGAAGACTAAAGGCTGTACACAAGGGCTCCCACCTGCAAAGCCCGCAGCTATAAGAAGGGTGTATATATTGAGTAAGAAAGAAAGCTGTCACCTTTGGTACAATAGTTAATTTCAAAGCCATTTTGTGTACTGCTTGATTCAGTTTCTACTCATTCATTGACATCCACTCGATATGCCATGCAACCAAACCTTGAAAATAAGGAGACAGAAACTAATTATAGAATTAAGTTACCCAATGACTCTAGAGTTGGTGTCCTATCTGTTATAATCTTGTTCCAAGGTGACATAGTATTATAGTATTCCCTACAGTCTTGATTCAATTTGACTCATTAGACTTTGACATCATTCTGAAAATGAGCTGGTTGTGCACTTATGGGGTCAAGATAGATTGTGAGGACCTTAAGGTTATCTCAAGGGATGAACGAGGGAGAAAAATATATTTTTATAGGCAAAGATAGGAAAAACCTTGTCCTTTAAATTCTACTACGAAAGTAACTTAGCTCTTATATTAAGGATATATTAGGTATTGGTGTTATGCTATTACCGCTCAACCATAGCAAGAAGAAGCAGAAGATATACCTATAGTTTGTCTATTTAGAGATGTTTTCCTGAAGGATTACTGGGACCCTTCAAAGAGAAATTGATTTTAAGATCGAATTAATCCCTAATGCCCCATCTATCTCTAAAGCCCCATATCGTATGACCCCAATAGAGCTTAGAAAACTAAAGTTTTAGTTGGATAAGCTATTATAAAAGGGATTTACTAGACCAAGTTTGTCACCATGGGGTGCCCCAGTTCTATTTGTAAAGAAAAAGGATGGAACCTTGAGGTTATGTGTTGATTACAGAAATGAACAAGATTATCATCAAGAAAAAGATACGCATTGCCTTGATTGGATGGTTTATTTGATCGACTGTAAGAAGCAGGAGTCTTTTCCAAGATTTATTTGAGATCAGGATGTAGTCAACTTAAGATTTTACCTGAAGACATTCCCAAACCACATTTAGGACCAGTTTTAGTTACTATGAATTCAGTGTAATGTCTTTTAGCTTAACCAACGCCCTCGCGACCCTTATGGATCTTATGAATAGAGTTTTAGACCCTATTTAAACAAGTTTCTGGTGATGTTTCTAAAAGATATCTTGATATACTCAAAGGAGAGAGATGAGCATACTATTCATTTGAGGACAGTGTTGCAGACCTTGAGAAAACATCAATTACATAACAAATGTAAGAAGCATGAGTTCTGGTTAGAAGAAGTGTTATTTTTGGGACGTGTGATTTCAAAGGAAGGGATTAAGGTTGATTTGTAAAAGGAAAAAGCAGTTACGGAGTGTCCAAAGCCGACCAATGTTACTAAGACTAGAAACTTCTTGGGTTTAGCTGGTTACTATCGAGTTTTGGGAAGGATTTTTCACATATAACATCTTTCCTGACCAATTTATAGAAGGAAGCTACAAAGTTAGCAAGAAAATAAAGTGATAGCTTATACCTCCCAACAGTTCGAGCCTTATGAGAGAAATCACCCTACCCACGACCCAGGACTAGTGGTTGTGGTTTTTGCACTAAAAATTTAAAAATATTATTTATATTGAGTACCTTGCGAGATCTATACTGATTACCAAAGCTTGAACTCCATTTTCACTCAAAGGAAGCTCAATATGAGATAAAGGCGTTGACTAGAATTGCTTAACGATTACGACTTACAGTTCCAATATCAACCAAGAAAGGCAAATGTTGTGGCAGATGCCCTGACAACGAAGACACAACATTCCTTAACACTGTAGGGATTACTCAGTTGATCATCTTAAGAGGGTTTGAGAATTTGGGTGTTCAATTACTGACACATGGGCAAGCATCTAAAAAATCAATGGATCCAACTCTTTTAAGTTTGAGCATGTAGTACTTCCTAACCTAGGACCAACATTTGCATTTGAAGAAAGCATGGAACTCCCAATAGTCAATGCTGTGAAAATACTAGCAGAGAAATTTACATGGAACAGTAGGGTAAAATGACACAGACTTTGATGATAAAATCATCTTTAGGGTCATCAAGATTTTCTTCAACATTCAATGAGGTGACATACATCAGAAGACTCTTGAAAACGGACTATTGAAACCGGCAGAAAAGTTATGCTGATAAAAGAAGAAGATCCATGGAGTTTCAGGTAGATGATAAGGTTCTTCAAAAAGTTTCGCCAACTAAAGTATAAGGAGGTTAAACTGCGAGCTAAATTGAGGCTAAGATCTATTGGACCATACAAGTTTATTGAAAGATTGAATCCCATAGCTTGTCGACTAGATCTGCCTATATAACTTAAACACGTACATAACGTGTTTTACATCTCACAGCTCAGGAAATACATTCCAGATGCTGACCATGCTATAGTATCATCGAAGTCACTGAAGATCTAGTGTATAAAGAGCACTCAGTCCAAATACTAGATCATAAAATTAAGCAACTATGTATCAAGCAGATACCCTTAGTCAAAGTACACTGGGCAAATATACCTCCTCAGAAGCCACTTGGAGAAACCGAGGATGAGATGCCAGCCAAGTACCCAAATCTATGTGAGATGAACTTGCATGTTTTGTCAAAGCTCATAAGTTTCGAGGATGAAACCCTTTAAGGGGGGAAGGCTGTAACAGCCCGACCCTAAATCATTTAAATTTATTTAATTAAGTCATGCTATTAATTTTTCACATTTATTTATCTCATTTAATCGCCCTGGTTGGGAGAATTGATTTTATGCCCTACTTTGCAATTCAAATTTCATTTACCATAACAATTTTGGGAAAATCGATATTAGGCCCCGGTAAATATGATGAAGTGATAAATTATTTTTCATAATGTCACAAAAATTTAATTTTTAACCATACAAAAATGTGGGCCCAAATTCATTAAGTTTGGCCCAATTCATTTAGGCCCGAATTTCGGTTCGATTCATTTTGGGCTCAAATTGTGGCCTGAAAAATTTGCTGCAATTAAATTAAGTTGATTATCATTATTATTCCTCATTATCATCAGCAAAAAGCCACTTTTTGAGTGGAAAAAATCAGCCAAACTTATCAACAAAAGTCAACTAGTAATGACCAAAAGTTTATGCACTTGATTTAGCCCATTGTCATTATGTATATCTAATTGAAATTACCATAAAGCCCTTTTTTATGCATAAATATTATCCAAGCATTAGGATAGCATCAAAATTATTTTCCACCAAGATAAGTATTAGCTTTCCTCTTACTCTCCTCCACACATTTCTTTCCCCCATCCTCAACCACTTTTATCTCTCTCCTTTAAGCTTGTAAGTGAGGTAAAAACCTTAACCCAACTGTGTTTAATTCTTGATTTTATATTGGATTTGAATATGGATCATGTTATCTTGATATAAACAAGTGTTATTTTGATGTTTTAATTGTTGGTTAAACTTGAAAGTATGCAAGGGTTGAGGTTGCTTATGATTATGCAAGCTTAAGCTTGAAGTGATGAATTTGGATTGTTTTGTATTTGATATTGTGATCTTTGGCATTAGTAATAAATATCATGATGTTTACGTTGTGTTTGGATGAGTTTAAATGCAAGAATAAGTTGGTCATAAGTTAGGGTTTTGGTGATCAAGCATGGGCTGATTTATTTCTAGCATCAAGTGTATTATTTATGTATAATTAGATAAAGAAATGAATCTTGGATGTATTGTTTAATTTGGAAAATCACTTGAGATGATTTTGTATGAAGGGTTGGATTATTGAAATTTTTTCAATTGATTATAAAAGGTCATTTTGCTCATTTATGCAAATAAGTAAGCTTATAGATGTGCTCTAACTAATTTTGAAAAAGAGGAGAATTGAAAATTTGATGTAGATGACTATAGAGCAAATTTGAGTAATATGGCTTTGCAAGGTGATGATAAGGAACAAGTCTTTGTTAAATGATTTTAAGGAGTGATTTTAGATGGGGAATTATGTGAAAAGAAGGGGGAAAACAAGAATAGTAGGGTTGTAAACAGACCTGAAACATGGGTCACTTTGTGATTAAACTAGTGCTATTTGGGTCATCAAAAAATTATGATTTTTGGCAGATAGATGGATCCATGAGTTATCTTTCCAAGGCCTTCTGAATCACTTCATTCTAAGTTGTGTGGAAAACATTAGGCCATTTTGCTAAGACTGCGAAGGACAAATTTGAGCTGTGCACAGTTGTGTTTCAGCTCAATTTTAGGGGCTATGTTGTGGTAATTGGGTTTTGCACTGTGAATGAAAGTGTTGCAGGACTTCCTAGGCTTTTCATATTGGGGCTTAAAGCTCAATTGGAGTTCGAGGGTGAAAGATATGGATTTTCTAAAGTAGACCTTCATATAGTAATATGAGGGAAGAAAGAAATCATGGCATTTAGAAATATTATCAAGAGTCTCTACATAATTATGAATATGCAAAGAAATTACAAAGTTTAGTGAGCGCAACAACTTTCATTTTGTATAGAAGCTTACTTGGGTTGAAAAACCAAGTTAAATGGCGATGGAAATGAAATTGGAGAAGTGAAGAGTTTAATGACACAAGCTAAGGTTATATGAGCATTCATAAACCTCACAACACCCCTTTCGGCATTAAACCTTCTATTATTCATTTCAGAAACATCAAAAACCCATATTTCATTTATATCTATTAAAGTCTGTTTATTATCACCTCCATTATTTTATTTTGTTCTATTTTGCTCCAACTTGTTTCATTTCGAGTTCAATGACCCTAACTTATTTGGTTTTCAAATTATTTTAGTGTAACTTATCTTATATTGAATTGTTTGAATAATGGATGGCCTTTTTATTAATAAATTTCCATAAAGTTACAAATTATGGGAGTAAAAGTTGTTTACTAACTGCATTTACCAATAACTACATCTCTTAAGCAGAAACGGGGCCTAATCTATCGTTTCCCATTGTGCATAAGTATTATCAAGTGACACTGCATTTTAAAGACTTCAGTTATGTCCATTGCCTGTATCTTTAGAAATCAGCACGTATTTATCAAAATTATAATGTGTTGGTAAGTACATCAATGAATCAGTTTAATCAATGATTTATCACATAATTACTTATCCCATCAGTTATTAGTTATAAGGCATTGCCCTTCAGTTATCCACACGGCTTCAGGCCAGGTCCCCCGATTAGGTGTACAACTATCCATAGATTGTAACAATATCAAGGGGGTTCACTATCAATGACTAGCAATTACAGTTTACATTCATCTCATTCACTGTTTTAACTTAAAATGAATTGCAAAGCGGGCGCCCAACCAATTTATACAGAGATCATGTAACAATACATTAATGCATGCACTAAGGTTCGGCTCACATTTTGAAATATTTTTCATATTTTGTTTTAAGAAAATACTTAGTGAATCGCCCTCATGCTAGCAAACTAGCTGAAGAGAATAAGTGGAGCAAGGAAAGCAGGAGGGATCAATCAATGATATAGTACATGCATATTTTGGAGCCGTATTTTGAAATCTTCAGTGGATGGTGTAGATTATGAGGTGAATTACTTTACTTTGGTGTATAAACCATTTTTGGGATTAACAATTAATTGTATTCAGTTTGATAATGTGTAAGTGTGTGTGGTTGAAGCTATGCCTAACTATGTTATTTCTAGTATACATACTTCAAGCCTTATCCTTTTGGACAGCAGTAATGCCCCTATCATCGAGTTTATCAGTCCTAATTTAGGGATTTATTAAGGAGAATGCATGCATGTTAAATTTGGGAGCGCTACACCAACTCCCCAACCCAAATAATTGTCTTACAAAAGACTCTCTACTCTCTAAAAAAATATGGAAGATGGAAGATAAGAGAATGGAGGAATGCTTGGATGCTTAGATGAGTGGATGATTAAATGGATGATTTTGCACTAGCTTTGACCCCCCTTTATAGTGGAAACTCAGCATCTCTTGGTGCCTAATAATTAATAAAAAATTAATTTCAATTAATTTCTTGGCTATTATATTGCATGAGAAAAGGCTAGCTTTAGGTGAAAATTAATATTGATTAATTAGCTTTGAATAGGTTACTTGAGGTTGTTCACAAGAGAAAAGAAAAAAAACTACCTGCTAGAATAGACTGGCCACGATACTATGCAAGGAACAGGCGCAACTAAACTAGAGAGAAAGAGGAGAGAAAAGTAGGAATGGTGGGCTTTTGCTGGAGGCAAGTATGGGCTGTGTACAGATAAGGCCTAGACGTGAGGAGAGACTGAGAGAGAGCTAGTGTGTACTGAGGCAACGATGCCAAAAACTTGTTGTGAATTCCACAAGCGCATGGTTTTACCATTTTAGCGCTTGTTGGTGTCAGTCCTTAACAATAGAATATGAATTTATCTTGTTAAAATTCTATAGTTATTAAAAACAATTCTTTCCCACATGACTAAATTTAGATACCAAGGCAATTGCTTTTTGGGAGGATGATCACGGAATGCACATATTCTCGCTCTCATAAAGAATCTCCTAGGAACTAGATGTGTTTTTCAAGTGAAGATGACAATATACAACCGAAAGGCAAAGAGAAAAACTTTCTCTATTTCACGAATACATCCCCACGATATATTGGACAACAAGACAGAGTTTACACTTTTTCCATCAACATTAAATTCCAAGTTAAGAATCTTACTAGGAGAAAAATCAAGCAAATTGGAAAATACAAATTATTGACAATCTAAATATTTTGTAATTCAGGGGGAAGACAAGAGTTTAGAGATAAAGCGGATTGTTGCCAAAAGAAACAAAAGCATGATTACTGAAGAAGAAGAATAAGAAGAAGAAGAAGAAGAAGAGACACTTGCTAACACAAATCAAATTGGTGAGGCAACAGTCATCAAGAGAGCAAAACCCAAGGAAGTGCATTATTTTTTTTATTATTAAATGTGAGCAACATTGTACTTATATAAAATACTAGACTAACATATTATTTTTCAAAAGGGAATAGTATTAACTGCAACGATCAAGTGGAGACAAAAATCAACAAGTGGGCTACATCAATTAGTTTCTAATTCAACCGTTGTGTGAAACATAGTTAAATAGGCCAAAATAACATAATAGGTTCATCAATGCTCAAGAGTTGTGATTTTGCAATATTTAATGAAATCTCCACGTTTCTATAGTGCAATATTTAATGCAATAATTTTGTTAAATATCTGCTTTTCTATATTTTGCTGGCATCCACAAAATTTTGCATTATATTGGCATAATTACCCCCTAATAATTAAGGTAACACCATAATAAGTAGAGGCAACCTTGCTATCTTCTTTGCGTATTTGATTTTTTTATATACATGAATGTTTTCGAGCTATATATCAGTGTTAAGGCCTTTTCTATGATACTTTTATTTTTTTATTTTGTAATTGTCAATTAGTTTATTTTCTATACTTTTAACTATAATGCTCCAATTTAATTATATATACTATGTTACTTTCTATTATTATGAATTTTTCAATAATTTGCATATTAAAAAAAGTTATAGGTTCAAACTAATAAAAATAAATGTTATACACACTAAAATTAGAACCGTTTTAGTCAGTTGGTCAACTATCACTAACTCCGTCTTACAGTATATAACAATGTTATTCTACAAGTCAGCTTATAATATTTTTTTCGAAATGATATATTTGCTAAGAAAGCAAGATCAACTTTAACTTACACTCTTCTTCTACCTAGTCACGATTGTTTTTTGGTAAAACATTCAAGAATAATATATGAAATTTTTTAATATGGTCAAATTCAAAGGTAACAAAATAAAAAGAAAAATATACACAATTTAAAATTCCTACTTAAATTTGACCTCTTCAAATAAGATTACAATACATCATTAAGATATTAGATCATGTCATTGCTCTAAATGTTTGCCTTACATACCATAAAATAAAGTTATGTACATGCGTAATTTATTCTCAACCCGTAAGTGGATTAAACGAATCTAACACGCTTATTAAAATATATTACAATCTAAATTGTTTCTACAGAATAGAGTAATTGGCCTTATAATACTAATACTAGAATCTAGATATCAGGTTTTAGTATCATGACAAGCACCTTCAGATCATGATAATCCAACTGCAATTGTAGGAGGCAAAAATTCTCTAACCAATCAAGACTTGCCACGTGGAAAATCAAATATTTTTACTTCGCCCAATTATACTCCGCCATGTGTCAAATTAATTATGGTAGTCTATTAAATTAATATTTGATGAAGAATTATTGCGGCCAATTAAAAAGCATTACGTGCCACAAATGATGCAGAAAATAAATTATTATTCCTTTTTTAGAGATAATCAAGAAGAAACCCTAATTCCAACTTCTCTATAAAAAGGGGGCTGCTACTTTCATTTTAGGAGTCGACATTCAAAAGAACTCATAAGAGCTCCAAACACAAACCGTTTAGTTTGAAAGATCAAATTATTTGCTCGGCAGAGATTAAGCCTATTAGACCCTCTCCCGAGACCAAATTCATTCAAGAACATTCAAGGAAATCAAAACAGAAGATTTATTATATTTATGCTTGTAACAGTTATATAGAGATTGTACCGACATATAAGATATCAATATTAAAATTTGATTTGTTTTTCAATTTCTTGTCTAAATTTATTTCAGGCTGAAAATTTGTATTGAAAAATTTTTCAAATGCTCGGTGGGATATCTCTACCTCTCATCTCTTTCTCAAAAGTACAAATTTTTCACTCCTTCATGACGACATATCCCCTAAGAATGCTGCCTCTTAAGCTGTAAGGAAAGTTATCCGTTCCACCTCTCATCGATCGACAACCGCTAGCACTGCATCTAAACCTAGCAAATGGGTCATTCGGTTCGCTTATGGATCGAGTCAAGTTCGGATCGGATCATGTTCGGGTTAAATGACATTTCAGGTCGTTTCGGTTTGGGTCGGGTATGGTTCGATTCGGATCGATTTCGGGTCAATCAATTTTTGGTCAAATACGCTCGTTATACTAAAACAAGCAACTTTGTAGAAAATTTTGGGTCGAGTATGATTTGGTTCAAGTTAATTCGGATTTCGGATCCACTTTCGGATGAGCATATTTCGGGTGTTGGGTCGGGTATAGGTCCGGGTCGTTCGGTTCGGGTTTCGGGTCTCGGGTTAGTTTTGCCAGGTCTAGCTGCATCTGGCGGAATTATGACTAGAAGTATGGCAAAAGTTGTTGCCACAATTGCCATAGTGCAATCAGTTGTGACTGCATTGTTGTAGCCATGTTAGATTCAAAATTTTGACTCCAAACTTTCTGATGGAGTCAGCCAACCTGCTTCTCTTGCTTTGAAGCAAAAGTCTGTTACCGGCCTCAGCATGCCACAAACAATACCTCGTAGGATGGATGAACTTCAAACTCATACCAACCCTACCATTTAGCCCTTTGGTTTGGAAGATGATAGTTATTCGAGTAGTGATTCCTCCTCGACATCATCAAAGAAATCACTCTCTTCTCATGCTAAAGCTGAATCCTCTAACACTGTCGTCATGCCAGTTATGATGACAGAGGATGTCAACTTTGAGGAACAACTAGCAAGCATGAAGGCTATGTTGGATCGACTTTATAAAGAGAATGCAGAAAGGGATGCTCAAATCAAGTGTCAGAACGACCAGATTGCTGAGTTGGCAAAGAAGTTAGAGACGAAGTCATGCAAAGCTTCTAATAAGGACTCGGGCGATGAAGATTCTGATAAGGAGTCTAATCGCAACAAAGACTCTAATGACAGACGCATGCCGAAGAAGGACCTTGCATTAGGTTCGATGTCTGCTACGCAGATTCAGAGCTTAATTGCAAATGCGGTTAAGCCTCAGCTAGATGGAGTAAGTTGCAAGATAAACTTGTACACGAAGCCTTATGCGAAGAGGATTGACCTGCTTTGTATGCCTCATAGCTATCAAGCCCCTAAGTTTAATCAGTTAGATGGAAAGGGCAACCCTAAGTAGCACGTTGCACATTTCATCAAAACGTGTAGTAACACTGGAACTGAAGGGAATCGATTAGTGAAATAGTTTGTCTGATCCCTTAAAGGTATTGCTTTCGACTGGTATACTAACTTGGAGCCTGAATCCATCAATAGTTTTGAACAAATGGAGCAGGAGTTCCTTAACAAATTCTACAGCACTCAGTGCACTGTTAGTATGACAGAACTGACAAATACTAAGCAGTGGAAGGATGACCCTGTCCTCGACTACATGAATTGCTGGAGATCCATCAGCCTTGAGTGCAAGGATTGTTTGTCCGAGGGCTCCACTGTAGAGATGTGCGCTCAGGGTATGGAGTGGGACTTGCTGTATGTTTTACATATCAGTAAGCCAACGACTTTCCAAGAACTAGCTACTAAGGCGCATGACATGGAAATGACAATAACAAATCGTCGTGGTAAGTCATCTACCTCTTATGAATTTAAGAAGAAAAAAGGTGAGATCAAGAAGAGTTCTAAGCCTTTGAAGGCATCGACAAAGGAATCCATGGCCACTTCTACTGAGAAACTCATACGGATTTCAGGGAAATCAAGGCCAGAAGAAAAGAAAGGATCATCCTCGAGAGATGGTGGAAGGAAGCGACCCATATTAAAGGAGGTCTAAGAGAAGAAGTACCCGTTTCTTTATTCAGACTTGTCAGGAATGCTGCATGATTTGCTTGATAGTGGAATTATTGAACTCCCTGCATGAAAGGGGCCTGAAAAGGTTAGAAGGACTACTGACCTAAAGTACTATCACTGTCATTGAGTTGTTAGTCATCCTCTCGAGAAGTGCATTATCTTGAAGGAACGTATTATACAGCTAGCTAGGGATGGGAGGATCATATTGGACTTAGATGACTTTGCCGAAACTAATCTTATTTTCGCTGAGGCGGAGTACTCTCCTCTATTACAGCAGCAAAGGCCAACTTGATCTCATGAGCGAAGGGAGAGTAGCATAATTGCCTCTCAAAGGGAAGACCTATTCACCATTCAGTTTGGAAGCCTGGAACCCATTGTTGTCCCCTTAATGGTTCAGGGATCGATGGTGGAGACCAATCTTTCTCCGATTTAGGATGAAAAAGGATGGACACTTGTCACTTGAAGGAGGCCAAGGAATCTAAAACAAGCTTAGGCATGCCTCCTTCACCAAAGAAAAAGACAAGGTAGAAGGAAGAATCCTAGATGTGTAAAAAGCAAGAAACGGCAAAAACAAACAATAGACGAGAAATTTAGCCTGCCGATCAACTCAAGCAGGAGCCACTTATTCCTATCACCCTGGAGGAATTTTTCCCAATGGGATATTTTGATAATGTCACTGTTAACATGACTTCATGTTATGAGTTGGAGGACAAGGAAGTTGAGAAGGAAGAAAGAAAAGTTGGAAAACCTCCAAAAGATGACGATGAGACTCTAACTATTTTGAAGACTTTATCGATATGTAAGGATTGGAGGCAAATCTTTAACTTGCCAGAAGAATACGTCAACACGTTTGTTGTTGCCTTGCAGCTCCCAAAGCTTTATGTTGACAAGGTAAAAGATGTTGGTCAATCAATGAAAGATGTTGCTCATTATGCTGCTTGCTACACCGCCATCACGTTTACCGATGATGACCTACTACTGGGCTCCAAGCCTCATAATTGCCCCCGTTCGGCACTGGCTATATCAGGAACAAAAAGTCAAACGGATCCTTATACACATAGGGTCAGCTGTTAACATCATGCCTAAGTTTACAATAACTGGTTTAGGGATCACGATGGGAGAGCTTTCTAGTAGCTGAATGGTGATCCAAGGATTTAGCTTAGAGAGTCAGTGCACAATCGGTATGATTTGCTTTGAACTGATAATGGGACGCCTATCAACATCTTTAATCTCTCATGTCATTGACTCTAAGACCTCTTACAAGCTGTTGCCCGGATCCCCATGGCTTCATGAGCATGGAATAGTAGCTTTAACTCTCCACCAATGTCTCAAGTGCTATCGTGGAGGAAAAAGAAAGATTAACGGTGAAGTTAGGCCATTCACTAAGGCAAAGTCACATTTCGCTAATGCTAAATTCTTTGAAGAAGGTTCAGCACCTAAAGAGATGGTGATATCTACAACTTCCTCCACTGGTAAAGATGACTCAAAAGTTACCAAGGATGTGCAGGTGGCCAAGGGGCATGATGGTGTGAAATAATAACAATGGGGCAAAAAGGACGATAAACAAGTTAGGTGGCTACTTCAACAAACTCCACGACACCGGTTTTAAGGTATGTTCTAAAATCCTGTTGTAAGGAAGGAGAATCGCCCTTCAGTGGAGTTGTAAATAGAGAGGCTGAAGGTAAGATTATCAGGAAGGTTAACGAGGTATGCTTGGGAGCCCTTAAAGGAAGCACCACGTTGCTAACACAAAAGTTGTTCCAGTCAAAGGTGAGCAGACACCCTCTCCATGGGTTTGTCTCTTCCTTTAAGGCTTTGTTAAAAGAGGAGGAGGGTTTGCCACATACACGTACCAAAGATGGTTTTGATCCAATAGCGTACAAGCTTATGGAAAGAGCCGGTTATGACTTCCAAAACCCTACTATCTTAGGGAAGGTAATCGAAGTTAAGCCTTATGGTCTTAATGCAACTCAAAAAATGTTCCAAGAGCGAGGAGGTTCAATAGGTGTCTCTAAAGTCAGACTAGGCTACACACCGCTGCAGCCAATCAGAATCTCAGAGCAACGAAAGAAGAAGCAATTGATAGTTTGACACATCTCCGCCGAAGAGATAGATGGGAGTGAAGAGGAGGATGATCCACCTAGCATGAGGACTTCTATATTCAATAGATTACAACTGTCCAGTTCAATAAGACGCCCATCTGTCTTTACCGGAATTAAGGCACGACCAAAGCCTTCAGTGTTTAATCGGATCAAGAAGGGAACAGAGCCCTTGAAAGCACCATCCCAGGAACTTAAAAGTTTTGTATTTAGTCATCTGGGTGATACGAACGAGGTACAAAGTTCTATTCCTTCATGAATGAAGTGATTTTCAACCCTGGACATCAAGACAAAAGGTTCATTAAGAGTGAAAAAGGCACATTGTGATCTTCACTGGTCAACAAAGTAACTCTAACTCAAACAAGCAGGAAAGGCTAGATGAGGTGACTTCTTCTCACCATATCATAGTTTGAGAGTGTAAGGATTCAGATTCAGATATAGCGCTTGCAGAAACTCTTAAAACCCTTGAAGATAAGGGGCAAGCCATAGTCGATGATCTAAAGGAATTAAATCTTGGGACTGCCATGGAACCTCTCCCTATTTATATAAGTTCAATGCTGACACCCGAGGAAGAAAACCAGTACTTCGATCTCCTCTTAGAATCTAAGGACTTATTCGCATGGAGTTACAAGGAAATGCTAGTGCTTAATCCTAAAGTTGCAGTCCATCACCTATCCATCAAAAAGGGTTTATCTTCTAAAAAGCAGCCCTAGCAGCGTTTTCATTAGTATTGGTTACCGAAATTGAAAAAGAAGTCAATAAACTTATGGAAGCAGGGTTCATTCGGGAGGAAAAGTACCCAACCTGGATTGTAAACGTTGTCCCCATAAGGAAGAAAAATGGACAACTTCGTATCTGTGTAGACTTTCAAGATCTCAATGACGCATATTCGAAAGATGACTTCTTACTAGCCGTCATCGAGCTCATGATTGATTCGGCTACGGGACACGAGGCCTTATCATTCATGCACTGTACTGCGGAGTATAATCAAATCCAAATGGCACCGGAAGACTAGGAGGCTATGGCCTTTCACATACCCAAAGGAATCTTCTGCTACAAAGTGATGCCCTTCGATCTAAGGAATGCGAGGGCAACATATCAAAGGGTAATGCAAAATATTGTTGATGATATGCTCCATAAGATAGTTGAGTGTTACGTCGATGACTTAGTGGTCAAACCCAAAAGGAAATTCAACCACATTCATTTAAACGACTGTGAAAATTTCAGTTGAAGATGAACCCACTCAAGTGTGCATTTGGTGTCACTTTTGGAAAATTCTTAGGATTTGTGATTGACCAATCCAAGATCAAAGCAATCCAAGAAATGCCCGAGCCTAAGAATCTCAAAGAGCTTCGTGGTCTTCAAGGTCGCTTGGCATATATTCGAAGGTTCATATGAACTCTCGCTAGTCATTGTCATCCTTTTAGCCACCTCATAAAAAAAGGAGCACCTTTTTAATAGGAGGAGTCGTGCCGTAAAGCTTTCTAGAAAATTAACAAGTACTTGTCAAATCAACCGGTGTTGGGAGCACTAATCCCCGGCAAGCCTCTTAGACTATATATTGCAGCTCAATAACTATCATTGGTAGCATTATGTGTTCAAAAGAATAAGGAAGGAAAAGAAGTGACTCTGTACTACTTAAGTCGTATGTTGGTTGGGGCTAAACTAAAGTATTCTCCTATGGAAAACATTTGCTTATCACTCGTATTTGTCGTTTAAAACCTAAGACATTACATGCAGGCATATACAGTGCAAGTGGTTTCTAAAGCTAATCCCATCAAGTACATTCTATCAAGGCCAATTCTCAGTGGGGGACTTGCGAAGTGGGCTATGATCTTAAAGCAACGTGATCTTGTTTATGTGACACAGAAGGTAGTCAAAGGGCAAGTGCTAGCAGATTTCTTAGCAGATCACCCAATTCCTGATGAGTGAGAGCTAAACGATGACTTACCCAGCTGAAGATGTGTTCTTTGTCGATATTCTCCCACCTTGGAAAATGTACTTCGACGAAGTTGCGAGAAATGTTAGGTTTGGTTTCAGTGTAGTGTTATCTCCCTTGAAAAGCATGTCTTCACCTATTCATTCGTGTTAACCCAATAGTGTTCAAATAACATAGCTGAGTATCCGGTGTTAATCTTGGGCCTTCAAATGGCTATTGAAATAAGAATCAAAGATCTCACCATGTATGGTGACTCACAGTTGGTCATCAAACAACTTCTCGAAGAGTATGAAGTCAAAAAGGATGATCTCATTTCATACCATAAATGTGCCCTACGATTGCTAAGCAAGCTTGAAACCATCAAATTAGAGCATGTTCCTAGGAGTGCCAATAAGGCGGCTAATGTGCTTGCAAATCTTGTAGCCACTTTGGCGCTGGGAGCAGAAGAAAACACGAATGTCCCCATCTGCAATCAATGGGTTGTTACATGCCTTGATGAAGAGTTTGAGGAAAATATCAACCCAATCACTACTCAAGAAGTAGATGAAGAAGATTGGGTCAACCGCTCATTGATTACTTACAGCATGGGAAGCTCCCTATTATGCGGATGCATAAGATAAAAATCCAACAAAGAGCTTCCCGCTTCCTTTACTTCTATGGGACTCTTTATTAATGTTCTTTCCTTGGCATTTGGTTACGATGCTTGGGTAACAAAGAGGCAAGACAAACAATGGAGGAAGCACATTCAAGAATATGAAGTGTACACCAGGTAGGGCCTAAATTGTATGATCAAATCATGAGGATGGGTTACTATTAGCCTACCATGGTGCAAGATTGCATTGACTATGCAAAGAGATGTGACCTTTACCAGTTTCAAGCCAGTTTTATTCATCAACCCCTGAACCACACCACCAACTGTGGCATCTTAGCCGTTTGAAGCTTGGGGCCTCGATGTTATAGGACCCATCACTCCAAAGTTTTCTGCTGGCCACTTGTACATCTTGGCAGCAACGGACTGCTTTTCTAAATGGGCAGAAGCAGTTTTGCTCAGAGAAGTCAAAAAGGACAATGTTCTTCAGTTTATTCAAACACACATCATCTACGGATACGGCATGCCTCGATGCATTATCACCGACAATGGCAAACCGTCTGCCAACAATCTGGTAAATGACCTTTGTGGAAAGTTTGTTCAGCACAAATCTTCTATGTACAATGCACCTACAAACGGGTTAGCAAAGGCTTTTAATAAGATGCTTTGCAACCTATTAAGTAAAGTGGTGGCAAAGTCAAAGTAGGATTCTCATGAAAGATTGGGAGAGGCTCTTTGGGCATATAAAACCTCGTATAAGATGCCAACTTAATTGACTCCTTTTGCTCTTGTGTACAGGTTGAAGTGGTATTGCCTTTGGAACTTCAAATCTCTTTGCTATGCATTATCATACAAGAAGGCTTAGCTGAAGATAAGACTCACAAGCTTTGTTTGGCTGAGTCAGAGGCCCTTGATGAGAAAAGACTCCGAGCGCAACAAAAATTGGAATGCTATCAAGCTCGCTTATCACGAGCCTTCAACAAAAAGGTACACCTACGTTCATTTCAGTTCGGAGATCAAGTGCTCACAGTAAGGAGGCCAGTCATTATTCCACACAAGACTAAAAACAAGTTCAATTCCAAGTGGAATAGTCCTTATATGCTTCGGGAAGTCTACCCAAACAACGCTTATAAGATAGTAGGCACCGATAGAGTGCAAGTAGGGCCTATAAATGGTAAGTTTCTGAAGCTTTACCATCCATGATGCATTGGTGCTTGTAAACTCATAAGCAACTGCTCATTCAAGTAAAACAAATAAAACAATCTTAAAAAAAAGCTTTGTACTACTCCTGGCCTGCAAGAGTTTAACTTGTGAACGGCCAAACAAAAAAATTATTCTTGTTCTTTAAACTACGTATGGCTTGATCCTTTAGGGTGCTGTGCTCCCTTTAGGTACATAGGCAATCCGAGCATGTATCTGGGCATAGCCACAAAAAGATCGAAAAAATATATGAAGTTGTTTATGCTTAATGAGAAGGGTCTTTTGACTTAGTTCGCGGTCTGCCTTATTGCACATTGTTAATAATTTGGTTTTGAACAAAGGGTAGAATGATTTGGCATGGTGTCAATGATGATATGACCCGATAACAAGATAAATTGATCAAGACATTTGTGCAGCAATAAAAAAAGGGGATTGGAATTTTTCATTTTAACCTCGTTGAATCAACATCAAGCCTATTTCATTGAAAAAAAATAATGAATTTATATCAAAAAAGTTATGATGTCCACTGGAACGTCTTCAGACCTTCAAAGGACTCCTTTAATTAGCTGCAGCCTTCTCCAGACTAGCTTTGGTGGTTAGGCCTAGGACTTCAATGGCATTAAGCATGTTAGTCTAACCCTTTAAGTCAATGACTGCCTGCTTAGCTTCTTAGAGCAAATCTTTGCTAGCCGCCACTTGACAATTAAGGTCCTTCTTTTGATCATCTAAGGATTGCAACTCTTTCAGCAGTTCCTTGCGTCTCGAATCCACTTGCCCTAGCTTAGCCTTTAGCGTATTGTAACGAATTCTTTGTGTGTCCAACTGATGGGAAGGCTCATTGAGTTTACTATCGACCTCTATATGATGACTCTCTCGCACCTCGGTAGTCATTTAGTCAGAGTAGCTCTCTTGTAGATCTTTAAGGTCGTATGCCTGGTGGATTAGCCTTTTAACTTTGTTCTTTAAAGGAGTAGCATCACCTCCTCTTTCACTGATGAGGTCGTAAAGGCTATCAACTCACCCTTAAGGTAACGAAGCCTTTCAAAAGGGGTGCAAACCACCCTGTCAAGAATAGCTTGACCTGTCGCCTGAGCTCCACTCTTGTTCACTTCTCTTATGAGGGCATCAACGTTGAAGACAGAAACATCTTGTGAAGCTCTTGAAGGGCATAGTGGAGGGGGCACTTGTGGAGTATCTCCCTTGGCGGTAAACTTGGCTTCATCATGATTGTTTGGGGTGTAAAAACTCTTCGAGTTATTGAGGTATAAATCATTGACAAGGAAATCCTACCTACGGGATGACAAGTGCTCAATTGAGGGAAAACAGTGACTTTCGAATGGTAGAGGAACGTATGCCAGCTTCTTCTTAAAATTTTTATCACCACTTTCTCCCTTTTAAAAGAGAGAAAAGAGGGGGTCGAAAAAGGGACCATTGAAGTAAGTATTTCAAAAAAAAAATTTATTACCTTCATTCGGTGAGGCTGGAACCGTAGTCCAAGATGTCCATGATATGTTCTGCACCGTCCAGAGGTGAGAAAATGATCTTCCCATAATTCAACTTACTTCCTTAGGCATTGGACATACCCTATTCATCAAGAGTGCAAACAACAATAGACTTTAGCTTTCAGCTATAGGCTGTAGCAGGTGAAGGCTCAGGACTTAGTTTAACCTCATCAGGGGCCTTTGTTTGTCATAGCAACACTCTGGATGGGAATTGCAGAGATAGGTGTGATTGAGATGGAAACATCTACCCCTAGCATCTTTATCTGAGGAGTTTTTTCTTCTGTTTTAAGAGTGGGAGATCTTAAAGGCTTTTGGGAGAGAACGATCTTCAGTTTAGGCCTCGAGCCAGAAGGACCTTCATCCCTTTGAATATTTTGGTTAGATGAACTATCTCTCTTCCTCTTTGAGTTCCCTCCAGAATTGGTACCTGACGAAGTAATGAACACTTTAGACCACCACTCTTGGAAGCGAGGAGCAAAGTTCCTCTCCAGAGAAGGGCATTGACCAAGAAACAACACTTCAGAATTTGTATCATAGTGTACCCATGCTTGATGGAGCCGAAGCATAATCTTTAAACTTAGAAGGGTGGAGAAATCTATGTCTACAAGAATGTCCTGATGAAAGTCAAATTGTCTGCTGAACCTATGGGGGCAATAGTGCTCCATAACAAAACTATCCTCGCAATGGCAATAGAATGCTAGCAAAATAAGCAAAGTCAACCCATGATAGTTCGCCCTTGTCGATAAGAGTCTTTTTGATTCGATGCGTTATAACAGAATTGCGGTAAAAACCCCTCGCAGAACTTATAAGCTCACATGCTTCGTCAAGGCCAAATGTTTTAAGTCGATCAAAGCCACGAAATTTTGGCATTCTTTGGTTAGATGAGACATTGCTATCAAAGTCATATGTTCGAAAATATTTAGCCACCCAAGCATAAAGAAAATGCCATGGGATATGACCTCCTTTTCTTCCTGGATGAGCAGAGCGACAAATTTTCCAAAGACCTCTATAAATGCTTGCAAGGATGGCCAAAGAAAGACAATATGCTTGGCCTCTTTCCATACTCGATGCTACTGAGAAAGTCCTAAGACGAATGTAACCAACATCCCTAACTAGAAGTACGAACAAGCACAACCAACATGAAAGAATGGCCCCAAGAAAAGTCTCTATACGGTCACCTTTAGGCACGCCTAACTCATCAAAGATAGTATGAGACTCATTCTATCCATGAACTTCACTAATTAAAGAAACGTTAGTTGGGAGAGGGACTCGGCTTCGACGGTCTGATTTCATAGGAGCGTGATATTTGACTGGTCCATGGAACCAAAATGTGATCCACTCCTCTATGGTGGGTTTGTGATCAAATCGTTGTTAAAGAATATGGTATGCTGTAAATAAATGAGTGCAACTCCTTCCCAAAATGGTCTTGAGTATGGGAACGTGATAAAGGACTTGCCCACAAGGGTAGACCATAGGCCACTTTTCATGAATTTTCGACCTTTAGAAGTCTTGCCCGCAAGGGTCCACCTTTTTTTTAGGCTTGTTCCATGTATGGCCATCTTTCCATATGAAACGACAGTATTTGTGCATTCGATTGGGCAACTAAGATGTGAAAGAGACAAAAGTGCAGAATCCCAAGCCCATAGTTCACCTTTCCAAATCAAAATGTCATGAAGGTCCATCGAGCCTCCCTTCTTAGTCGAAAGAAAATTTGAAGACGGGGAAAATATTTTTACTATCAAGTCACCTCGATGCCCAGGAGAGTGTCCCATCGTATCAGCTATTGCACCATGACATAGATGTCCGGTAGAAATCATGGGAAAAACTTCAATTCCAAGGAGAGTCTTCTTATACGCCTCTCTATTAGCAATGGTTGGAGGATGTCCTTAGCCGTTGTAGAGACTTGCTAGTTGCCAATCATTTATTCGATGTCCTTTACATGTCGCTCTTTGTTTATGACAAGTGTCCAAACACTGTTCGAGCAATATACGAGTACTGGTGCCCCGAAACAAACTCTTTACATACCTTAAATGGCGAAGTATTTATTTCTCTACCGGACATCCATGGCTTCCTTAGCCTTTCATTGTTAGATTTTCTCTACGATGAAGTTGTTCCTCCATCCAAAGAACTCAAGACCAGTATGGGAATGAGTTGTACGCATTTACGTATAGGATACCATATTCTTTGACAATTGTTTGATCACAAACTTACCACACAGGAGCGGATCGCATTTTGGCTTCGTGGATCAGTCAAATATCACTCCTATAAAATCAAACCGTTGAAGCCGAGTCCCTCTCCCTACCAATATATTTTGAACAGCCGAAGTTCATGGATGGAATAAGGCTTATGTTGTCTTTGATGAGTTAGGTGTGCCCAAAGACGAGTGTGTAGAGACTTTCCTTGTGGCCTTTCCTTTATGTTAGCTGTTCTTATTCATACTTCCAGTAAGAGATGTTGGTTGTATTCATCCTGGGACTTTCATAGTAGCATCGAGCATGAAAAGAGGCCAAGCACATTATCTGTGTTTCACCATCCTTACAAGCATTTATAGAGGTCTTAGCGAAGTTTGTTGCTCTGCTCATCCAGGAAGAAAAGGAGATCATATCTCATAGCATTTTCTTTATGCTTGGGTGGCTAAATATTTCACATTGGACTTTGATGACAACATCTCATCCAACTGAAGAATGCTAAAATTTAGTGGCTTTGGTTAGGCTAAATCATTTGACCTTGACAAAACACATGAGCTCATCAGTTCTGGTAGGGGTTTTTACTAGAATTCCGCTGTCAGGCATCGAATCAAAGAGGCTCTCATCGACAATGGCCAAATATTATGGGCTAACTTTGCTTATTTTGCTAGCGTTTGTTTGAGTTATGTCTACTGTGATTGCGAGCACAGTTTTGTTATGGAGCACGCGTATACTATGGAACAAATTCTCGAGTGTTGGATCCTGGTCAATGCCCTTCTCTCGAGAGGAAGTTCCTTCCTCGCTTCCAAGAGTAGTAGTTTAAACCATTCCTTACTTCATCAGGCACCTACTCTAGAGGGAACTCAAAGCGGAAGAGAGATAGTTCATTTTACCAAAATATTCAAAGGGAAGAAGGCCCTTCTGGCTTCAAGCCCAAACTGAAGATCGTTCGGCCCTAAAAGCCTTTAATACCTCCTGTTCTTAAAGCAGAAGACACCTATCTCTGCAATTCCCATCCAGAGTGTTGCTATGACAGTAAAGGCCCCAGATGAGGTTAAACTTACTCCTAAGCCTTCAGCTGCTACAGCATATAGACAAAAGCTGAAGTTTATTGTTGTTTGTACTCTTGATGAATAGGGTATGTCAAATGTCCAAGGAAGTAAGTTGAATTGTGGGAAGTTATTTTCCCACCTCTAGACAGTGTAGAGAATATCATGGACATCTGGGATTGTGATCCTAGGCACACCGAATTCATAGTAATATTTTTTTTTTTTTTGACATGCTTACCTCAATGGTGCCTTAGTTGACCCCATTTTTTCTTTTAAATGAGAGAAAGCAGTGACATGAATTTTAAGGAGAAGCTGTCTTAAAGCAGTGACATGAATTTTAAAGAAAAGCCTTTAATACCTCCTGTTCTTAAAGCAGAAGACACCTATCTCGGCAATTCCCATCCAGAGTGTTGCTATGACAGTAAAGGCCCCAGATGAGGTTAAACTTACTCCTAAGCCTTCAGCTGCTACAGCATATAGACGAAAGCTGAAGTTTATTGTTGTTTGTACTCTTGATGAATAGGGTATGTCAAATGTCCAAGGAAGTAAGTTGAATTATGGGAAGGTTATTTTCCCACCTCTAGACAGTGTAGAGAATATCATGGACATCTGGGATTGCGATCCTAGGCACACCGAATTCATAGTAATATTTTTTTTTTGACATGCTTACCTCAATGGTGCCTTAGTTGACCCCATTTTTTCTTTTAAATGAGAGAAAGCAGTGACATGAATTTTAAAGAGAAGCTGGCACATGTTCCTGTGCCATCAGGAAGTCATGATTTCCCCTTAATTCAGCACTTATCATCCCGTGCGTAAGATTTTCTTAGCAATGATTATGCCTCAAGGACTCGAAGAGTATTTGTACCTTAAATGATGATGACGATACCCTTTACGACCTTACCAATAAAAGAGGAGGTGATGCTACTCCTTTAAAGAACGACGTTGAAAGGCTAGTCCACCAAGCACACAACCTTAAAGATCTACAAGAGAGCTACTCTGATCGAATGATTACCAAGGTGCGAGAGAGTCATTGTATAGAGGTCGGCAGTAAACTTAATGAGGCTTCCCATCGGCCAGATGCAGAAAACACTCGTTACAATGCACTCAAGGCTAAGCTGGGGTAGGTGGAATCAAGGCATGAGGAACAGCTAAAAGAGTTGCAATACTTAGACGATCAAAAGAAGGACCTCAATTATCAAGTGGTGGCTAGTGAAGAGTGCTTCAAGAAGCTGAGTGGGCAGGCATCGACTTAAAGATTAAGATTAATAATCTTAATGCGATTGACGTCATAGACCCAGTTACCAAAGCTAGTATAGAAAAGAGTGAAGATTATGTGAAGGAGTCCTTGAAAGATTTGAAGACTTTCCAATAGACACCATGGTTTTTTTTTTTTAAATATAGATTCATTATGTGTTTTTGTTTTTATGAAATAAGCATGACGTTGATTCAAAGATGCCGGAATGAAAAATTCCAATCCTTTTTTTTGTTGCTACATAAATGTCTTGGTCAATTTGTCTTGCTATTATGTCGCATCATCGTTGACACCATGTCAAATAATTCTGCCCTTTGCTCAAAAACAAGCTATCAACAACTTGCAATCAGGTAAACCATGAACTAAGTCAAAAGACTCTCCTCATTAAGTATAAACAACTTTATATAGTTTTTTCGATCTTTTTGTGGCTGTGTACTGATACATACCCGAATTGCTTACATAGCTAAAGGGAGCACGACAGCCTAAAGGATCAAGCCATACGTAGTTCAAAGAACAAGAATATTTCTCTTTTTTTGTTTGGCTGTTCACAGTTTATACTCTTGCGGGTTAGGAGTAGAACAAATTTTTTTTTTATTTGTTTTATGTGTTTTGCATGAATGAGCTGTTTAGGCTCTTGCTTAAGAGCTTACAAGTTCCAATACACTGAGGATAGTAAAACTTCAGGAACATGCTATTTAGAGGCCCTATTCATACTCCATAAGTGCTAGCTATCTTATAAGCGTCGTTTATGTAGACTTCCCAAGCCACATAAGGACCATCCCACTTGGAAGTAAACTTGCTTCTAGTCTTATGTGGAATAATGATTGGTCTTCTTACTGCAAGCATCTGATCTCCAACCTCAAATGAACGAGATCGTACATTTTTGTTGAATGTCGGTGATAAGCGAGCTTGACAGCATTCCAACTTTTGTTGCACCCGAAGTCCTTTTTCATCAAGTGCCTTAAGCTCAGCCGAGTGAACATTGTGATTTTCATCTTTAGTTAAGCCTTCCTATATAGTAATACGGAATGAAAGGATTTTATGTTCCAAAGGTAGTACCGCTTTAACCCCATACACAAGAGTAAAAGGAGTCGATTGAGTTGGTGTCGTCCACGTGGTTCTGTATGCCCAAAGAGCCTCTCCTAACTTTTTATGATAATCCCGCTTTAACTTTGCCACTGCTTTTATTTAATAAGTAGCTGCAAAGTGTCTTATTAAAAGCCTCTGCTGGCCCATTTGCGAGTGCATTATACATTGAAGATTTGTGCTGAACAAACTTAAACTTTCCATAGAGGTCAGTCACCCACTTTTTAACAAATGGTTTACAATGGTAGGTGATAACGTGTATAGGCATGCCATATCAGCAGATGATGTGTGTTCGAATAAAATCGACGACATTGTCCTTTTTGATTTCTCTTAGTAGAATTGCTTCTGCCCATTTCTAAAAGTAGTCCGTTACTGCCAAGATGTACGAGCGACTAGTAGAAGACTTTGGAGTGATGGGTCCCACAACATCGAGCCTCCAAGCCTCAAATGGCCAAGATACGATAGTTGGATGGAGTGGTTCAGGAGGTTAATGAATAAAAATAGCATGAACTAGGCAAGCCTCACACCTCTTTGCATAGTCAATGCAATCTTGCACCATGATAGGCCAATAGTAACCTATAGTCTTGATTTGGTCATACAATTTTGGCCCTACCTAGTGTGCACTGTATATTCCTGAATGTGCTTCCTCCATTATTTGTCTTGCCTCTTCGTGACCCAAGTGTTGCAACCAAATGCAAAGGAAGGAATGCTGATAAAGAGTCCCATTGAAGTAAGGAGGTAGGGAAGTCTTCATCGGATTTATGTCTTATGCTTCAGATCATTAGGGAGCTTCTCATACTATAAGTAGTCAATTAGCTATTGATGTCAATTGTCTTCATCTAATTTTTAAACATTGACTGCATTGACGTCTTCCTCATACTCTTTATCAAGGGGTGTAACAACCCATTGGTTGCAGACGAGGACATTCATGTTTTCTTCTACATCCAGTACCAAAGTGGTTGCAAGATTTGTAAGCGCCTCAGCCATCTTATTGGCACTTCTATGAACATGCTTTAACATGATAGTTTCAAGCTTGCTTAACAATCATGAGGCACACTTATAGTATGAAATGAGATCATCCTTTCTGACTTCATACTCATTGACGAGTTGTTAGATGACCAATTGTGAGTCACCATAGATGTCAAGATCTTTGATTCCCATTTCAATGGCCATTTGAAGGCCCAAGAATAACGCCTAATACTCAACCATGTTATTTGAACACAATTGGGTTAGCATGATTGAATAAGTGAGCATATGCTTTTCATGGGAGATAAACACTATATCAGCACCAGCCCCATCATTTCTCACAGCTCTATCCAAGTACTATTCTTAAGGTAGGAGAATATGGATAAAGAATACATCCTCACTTAGTAAGTCATCGTTTAGCTCCCACTCATTAGGAATTGAGTGATCTGCTAAGAAATTTGCTAGGGCTTGCCCTTTAACTGCCTTCTGTGGCACATAGACAAGATCATGCTTCTTCAAAATCATACCCCACTTCGCAAGTCGCCCACTAAGAAATGGCCTTGACAGGATGTACTTGATGGATCAGCTTTAGAAACCACTTGCATTGTATATGCTAGCATGTAATGTCTAAGTTTTTAAATGGCAAAGACGAGTGATAAGTAGATCTTTTCAATGGGAGAATACTTTAGTTCAGCCCTAACCAATGTATGACTTAAGTAGTACAGAGCCACTTCTTTTCCTTCCTAATTCTTTTGAACATATAATGCTTCCAATGACTGTTCTTGAGGGGCGATGTAAAGTATAAAAGGCTAGCGAGGGATTGGTGCTCCCAAAGCTGGAGGATTTGATAAGTATTTCTCAATTTTCTTGAAAGCTTTATGGCATGCCTCATCCTATTCAAAAGGTGCTCCTTTTTTCATGAGATGGCTAAACAGGTGACGACGATAAGCGAGATTCGATATGAACTTTCAAATATATGCCAAGCGACCTTGAAGCCCACGAAGCTCTTTGAGATTCTTAGGCCTATGGTGAACGATGAAACCCAAGAACTTTCCAAAGGTGACATCAAATGCACACTTGAGTGGGTTCATCTTCAGCTGACACTTTTGTAGTCGTTCAAAGGCCCTGTGAAGATCTTGAATGTGGTCTGACTTCCTCTTGGATTTAACCACTAAGTCATCAACATAACACTCAACTGTCTTGTGGAGCATGTCATTAAAATGTTTTGCATTGTTCTTTCATATGTTTCCAACGCATTCTTTAAACCGAAGGGCATCACTTTATAACAAAAGATGCCTTTGTGTGTGCAAAAGGCCGTGGCCTACTGGTCTTCCTGTGCCATTTGGATTTGATTATATCTCGCAGTACAATCCATGAATGATAAGGCCGCATGTCCACTAGTTGAATAAATCATGAGCTCGGTTGACTTCTTTTTCAATTGCATCTACTAACTATGGATGAAAACACCGCTGAGACTGCTTTTTTGGAGACACACCCTTTTTGATGGATAGGCAATGTATTGCATCTTTAGGATTAAGCCCTTGTATTTCGTTGCAACTCCATGCAAACACATCCTTATATTTCAAGAGGAGATTGAAGTATTGATTTTCTTCCTTGGGTGACAGCAATGAACTTACATAAATAGGTTGAGGTTCCTTGACAGTTCCAAGATATAATTCCTTTAGGTCATCGACTGTAGCTTCCCCCATCCTCAAAGGTTTTAGGAGTTTCTGTAAGCTCTATCTCTGAATCTAAATCCTCACATTCTCGAACTGTGATGTGATGAGATAAAGCCACCTCATCTTACCCTTCCTTCTTGTTAGAGTTAAAGTTACTTCTTTAACCAGTGAAGACCACAGTGCACCTTTTCACCCTCAATGAACCTTCTATCTTGACGTCCAAGGTTAAAAATCGCTTCATTCGTGAAGGGATAGAACTTTGCAATATATTTGTATGACCCAGACGATTGAATACGAAATTTTTAAGCTCCTAGGATGGTGGGCTATGTTCTCTTCTTGATCTTGTTGAACACTGGGGGCTTTAATCGTGCCCCAATTCTAGTAAGGACAAAAGTATGTCTTATTGAACTGGATGGTTGTAATCTATCAAATACAGAAGTCCTCGTGCTAGGTAGCTCATCCTCCTCTTCACTCCCGTCTACCTCTTCAACAGAGATGTGTTGAACTGTCAACTGCTCATTCTTGTGCCGCCCTGAGATTTCGATTAGCAGCAGTGGCACGTACCCAAGTCTGGCTTGAGGGACACCAACTGCACCTCCTTGCTCTTGGATCATTTGTTGAGTCTCATTAAGAACATGAGGCTTAGCTTCGATTACCTTTCCTAAGGTAATTGAATTTTGAAAATCATAACGGGCTCTTTTGCTAAGCTTGTATACATTTGGATCAAATCCCTCTTTAGTCCGTGTATGCGGCAAGTCCTTCTCTTCCTTCAACAAAGCCTTAGAAGAAGAAACAAACCCAGGGAGAGGGTGTTTGTTCACCTTTGGCTGGTTCACCTTTCGTGTTGGCGACATGGCACTTCTTTTAAGGGCACCCAAGATTACCTTATTAGACTTCCTAGTAATCTTACCTTCAGCCTCTCCATTTATAACTCCACTGAAGGGCGATTCTCCTTCCTTATGACGGCATTTCGGAACATACCTTAAAATCGGCGTCGTGGAGATTGCTCAAGAGGCCACCTGTTTTGCAACTTATTTAGCAGATTGTGTTTCACTAACTAGTTATTGTCCTCTTTTCCCTATTGTTGTTGTTTCGCACCAACGTGCCCGGTTGCCAACTGTGCATCCTTGGTAACTTTTGAGCCACCTTTACCTATGGAAGAAATGGTTGATATCATCATCTCTTTAGGTGTCGAAGCTTCTTTAGAGAATTTAGCATTGCAAAATATGACTCAGCGTTAGTGAATGGCCTGACATCCCCATTAATCTTCCTTTCTCCCCCACGATAGTACTTGAGACATTGGTGGAGAGTTAAAGCAACTGTTCCATGCTCATAAAGCCATGGATATCCGAACAGTGCTTGTAGGAAGTCTTAGATTCAATTATATAGAAGATTGAAGGTGTTGATAGGTCTCCCATCATCAGTTCAAGTCGAATGATGTCGACCGTATGCTGGCTCTCTAGGCTAAATTCTTGGATCACCATTCGGCTCTTAGAAACCTCTTCCACCATGATTCCTAAGTCATTCATTGTAGACTTAGCTATGATGTTACCAGCTGACCCTCCATCTACAAGGATATGTTTGACTTTTTGTCCCCCAATGTAGCCATTGGAGAACAAAGGGCGGTTGTGACGCGTGGAGCCTAGTAGTAGGTCATCATCAATAAAAATGATGATGGTTTTGAAAGCAACATAATGACTAACATCATTAATTGATTGACCAACATTTTTGACCTTGTCAACATAAAGGTTTGGGTGCTGCAAGGCAACAATAATATGTTGACATATTGCTTCTGGCAAATTAAAGATTTGCCTCTAATCCTTACATATCAGTAAAGTCTTCAAAATAGTTGAAGTTTTATCGTCATTTTTTGGAGGTTTCCCTTCCTTTTCTTCCTCCTTATCTTCCTCGTCCTCTAACTCATAACATGAAGACATGTTAGCACTAATCCTCTCAAAAAATCCCACTGGGAAGAATTCCTTGAGTGCGATAGCAACAAGTGGTCCCTAGTCGAGTAGACCGGCAGGCTGCATTTCCTGTCTTTTGTTTGTTTTTAACTTTTTCTTTTTTTTTTTCCACATCGAGGATTCTTCTTTCTACCCTATCTTTTTCTACAGCGAATGAGTGGTGCCTGAGCTTGTTTTAGAGTACTTAGCCTCCTTCGACTGACAAGTATCCATCCTTCTTCATCCACAACCGGAGTAAGATTGGTCTCCACCACTGATCCTTGAACTCTTAAGGGGACAAGAATGGGTTCCAGGCTTCCAAACTAAATGGTGAATAGTTCTTTTCTTTGAGAGGAAATTACCTACCCTCCCTTTGCTCATAAGATCGAGTAGGCCTTTGCTACCGTGATAAAGGAGAGTATACCACCTCAACAGACACATGATTGGTGTCGGTGGAATCATCTAAGTCCAATATGATCCTTCCATCCCTCGGCAGCTGCACAATACCTTCCTCCAACGTAATGCACTTTTCAAGGGCTGACTAATGACTCAATGACAGCGACAGTACTTTGAGTTAGTAGTCCTTCCAGCCTTTTCAGGCCCCTTGGTGTAGGGAGTTTAATAATTCCGCTCTCAAGCAAATCATGCATCATTTTGACAAGTCTGAGTAAGGAAATAGGTACTTCTTTTCTTGGAGCTCCTTTAACGTGGGTCTCTTCCGTCCACCATCTTTTGAGGGATGATCCTTTCTTTTCTTCTAGCCTGGATTTCCCTGAAATCCGTACAGGTTCCTCAATGAAAGTGGCCATGAATTCCTTTGTCGACGCCTTCGAAGGCTAAGAGCTCTTTTTAATCTCACCTTTGTTCTTCTTGAATTCGAAAGAGGCAGATGACTTACCACGACAGTTTGCTATCGTCATTTCCTTATCATGTGCTTTGGTAGCTAGTTCATGGAAAGTTCTTGGCTTGCTCATCTATAAAACATATGGCAAGCCCCACTCCATACCTTGAGCACACATCTCGATAGTGGGGCTTCAGACAAATGACCTTAGCACTCAAGGCTAACAGATCTCCAACAATCAGTGTAATTGAGGATAGGTTCATCCTTCCATTGCTTAGTATTTGTCAGCTCTGTCATACAAGCAGTGCGCTAAGTGATGTACATATGTTGAGGAACTCTTGCTCTGTTTATTCCTAGCTATTGATGGATTCAGACTCCAAGTCAGTATACCAGTTGAAAGCAATCCCTCAAGTTTAATTAGTTCAATGGGAAGGGCACAACACA
Source organism: Carnegiea gigantea (assembly GCA_029747015.1). Classification (NCBI taxonomy): domain Eukaryota; kingdom Viridiplantae; phylum Streptophyta; class Magnoliopsida; order Caryophyllales; family Cactaceae; genus Carnegiea; species Carnegiea gigantea. The sequence goes on from JAKOGI010001301.1 coordinate 136,729, forward strand.
TTGCACATTTCATCCACACGTATAGCAACGCTGGGCCTGAGGGGGTAACCATACTCTTTATTAGAATCTTCGTCGCCTGAGTCCTCATTAGAAGCTTTAGATGACTTCTTCTCCAACTTCTTTGTGAACTTAGCAATCTGCTCATTCTGACGCTTGATTTGAGTGTCTTTTTCTACACTCTCTTTAGAGAGTCGATCGAACATGGCATTCGCGCTTGGTAGTTGTTCCTTAAAGTTGGAAGCCTCCGTCACCATAACTGGCACGATCACACTGTCAGAAGATTCAGCTTCATCATGGGAAGAGAGTGATTTCTTTGATGATGTCGAAGAGGAATTACTACTCAAATAACCATAATTTTCCAAGCCAAATGACTGAAAGGTAGGGTTGGTATAAGTGTGAAGTTCATCCCATGAGGTATTGTTTGCGGCATGTTGAGGCTGGCAATAAATTTTTACTCCAAAGTAAGAGAACTAGCGTGGTTGATGCCATTAGAAATTTTAGAGTCAATTTTAAATCTGTGTGACTGTAACAGTACAGTAATAAGTAATTACCCTATGTTAATTGTGGCGACAGTTTTTGCCATACTTCTAGTCATAATCCCAACAGATACGGCGCTAGCGGTTGTCGATCTCTGAGATATGGATTGGATATCTTTCCTTGAATCTTGAGAGACCAAACTCATACGCAAATGGGACTTAACAGACTTGTGAACCTTGCACCCACTCTTTGTCCTAAACTGCTCATTCATGATGATATAGTTTCTAGGCCAATGGCCTCTATTCTGGCTTGTTCTGAGCATGTTCATTTCCTTTCTGATTAGGCCCAACTGTTTGATAAGTTGAAGTTAGCCCTTACTTGTGCTATATTGGCTAGGTGGTTGTACTCTTTCTGGCTCCAACTTTACTGCAGCTATATTATTGAGAGTTAGGCTTCTTTGTTTGATAAACTGCTGCGTGCTTTGATGAGTTTTGATTTGAGTTGCACTTTTCAGCTTAATATGGAGTGGCTAATGCTCCGTAAGACTCATGTTGCATCATCTTCGTGAGGCATAGTTTGGGTACAACCTGTATCGGACCTGGTATGATTGTTCTACCCTCCCTTCTTCTTTTTTTCAATTCTTTTCTTTCTTTTCATACTTAGTTGAGGATAATTAGGACTGTGAATTGTGACGGGTGATCGATCTTGAGGAGAAATTTGGGATTTGTTGAGCTGTATGGGCTATGATCACCCTTAATTGTGTTCTTGTTTTGTGAATATTTGTTAGTTGTGAATATCTAGGATTGTCCTTGTGTATGTCGTAGTTGTATTGTTTAGTTTCCTTGAATTTGTGTTTTGTTCCCTTTGGTTTGGTGCCTTGTTTCTTTAGCTTAGTAAGTTTTGGTTTCCCTTTGGTCTTATTTTTGTAGTTTCTTTTTGTTCCTTTTTGGTGTTTTAGTGTTTTTTGTTTTTATTTTGTATTTAGCTTTTCTTTTGATTTAGGTTGGTGTTTAGTAAGTCTTGGGTTTGGTTTTGTTTCTATTTTGGGTGATTATGTTGGTTTGGTCTTGATTGGTTTTGTTTTCTTTTAGGTTTTTGTTTTTTTTTTCTTTATTTAGTTATTTTGCTTTTTGATTTTTTGTGTTTGGGTCTTATTTTGTTTTGGTTTTGGTTTTGATTTTGGCCATTTAGTGGTTTGGTTTGTTTTAGAGTTAGTTTTGTTTTTTTCTTTTCTTTTGAGATTTTGATTTTGATGATTTTGTGCTTGTTTTTAGTTTTATTTTTGATTTTATTCGTGTCCTAGTTTGTATATATTTGTAGTTTAATGTGGTTTTATGGTTGTGTAGCTTATGTGCTTTCTTTTTAGCGCCTTAGTTCCCACAATGAGGACATTGTGAAGTTTTGGCGTGGGGGTGAGGTGCCCTTTTTTTTTTGAAAAATCCAAAAAGATTTTCGTTTTGTTTTTGAGACGTTTGCACTATGTTTGATTAGCTTGAATCCCCTGTGCCTTGGATATTAGCTTGTATATAAGTAGGATGTGCGTGAGAAGTCTCCAACCTCAGTGTGACATTCTAACCCCAATGTTCTAACCCCAATGTTCAGTATAGATTGTGCAATCCAATCCTTATTTATTCCTTCATCACTATCTTGAGGTCTTAGGCTTCTGGGTTAGGATTCTTCCACTTGTTTGTGACACGATTACTTTGCAGAAAAAAATGTATTATGAATAAAGAAAAGAGAAAAGAGAAAGAGATGGAATAAAATTTGGAATGACAAGTATCGCTTTGAGGCATGCCCTACTGGGCATTACCCTTTGAAGCACGTACTACTGGGTGTTACCCTTTTAGGCAATATTGCTACTAGAAAAGCTTGCTTCCAGAGTGAGTATGATAATAATGTAGTTGTGTCAGCCAAGTGGGATTGAGTCTAATTCTGGTAAATCTAAGCCCTGGGATGATGATACACTTGCACACGAGCACCGAGATGGATTTAGAATCTTGATGTTCAATTGAGTGAAAAATTAGTGATCTAATGTCATTTATGAGGTAGAAGGCTTTGAAGTACATTCTATGCATGTGCAGGTCAATAACTTGGTTACATAGGCGATTTAGTTGATTAGAACGTGTGCATATCTTTCCCAAATTATGTACATATTAGTTTTGAGAAAAAATCAAAAAGATTTTCTTTTATTTTTGAAATAATTTTTTTGGGTAGTTCACTTGAAAACCCTCACGAGACCTCACTCGTCCATTTGGGAGACTGAGAGGTTTAAAGGGCTTGTTGCATACGCTAAATGCAACCGTGATTCCTACGACAGTAAGTAAGGATTTTCTTTTTCGTATTTTTCATTTTCTTTTAGTTAGTTTAGTTTGTTTTACTCGAGGATGAGCAAAATCTTGGTGTGGGGGTATTTGTTCATGCCAAAAATGTGTTATTTTTACGGTACTTTTACACCTGTTTTATACTCGTTATAATTGTTATTTTTAGGTTTTTATTTGATTTTATTTTGTTTTATAGGTTTTGAATAAAATGAGAATAATTATGCAAAAATGCACGAAAATGATGGAAAAAATGGCAGAAATGTTGGAAATGAAGAATTGAGCCGACTTGACTCAAGCCCAACTCGAATCGCTAGGCCTATTTCTTGTTCAGCCAAAAACAAAGGAAAATAAAACCTAAAATACCCAGCCTCACATGCTGTGCACAGGACCCGTTAGCCCCCCTTTCTTTTAACTCTCACTTTCTCTCTCCTCTCTCTTGATGTTCAGCCACGAACCCAAGGACCCCCGAAACCCCTCCCCTGCTTCTTCTACCATCTTCATCTTCATCATCTCCATCTCATCTCCCCCTCTCTCTCTTTGACACCATCAGTGTCGCCATCATCATCAAGACTCATAAGCACACCAGCACACCATCTTTATCGACTTCCACCTTCCATCATCGCCACCGTCCACGTGTTTCCAAATTCAACGATCGAGATTGAAGAGGGCTCAGCATAAAAGGAGGTAGCAGTGATTGAAGGTAGGTTGAATTAGGTAGTTTAGGGTTTAGGTTAGGTTTAGCTGTAGGTTTGATTTTAGGTTTAAATTCGTTTAAACTTCATCATTTGAAATTTATGGTTTGTTTTCATTTCATCTATTTTGATTTTAGATTCATTTACAGCTTTCAATGGCATGTAATTAGGCTTAGTCTTATAATTTGGAGTCGACATTCATGATTTTGGGTTTGTAATCGTAACGTTTCGGGTTTGATTTCTGAGTAATTTTGATTTCCTCCTCCCCTGCCTTGTTTTGATCTGCTGTGTTCCGCCAGTAATGGGGTTTCGTTCCAACTCCTCCTTCATTGAAGGATCTGAGATAGTAGTTCATTTGTTTGTTCTGGTATGGTGAAATCTCTCCCTTCCCTGGAGTCAAATCTGCTTATTCGATTTTGCTGGGGTGTGTTTGCTGGGACGTGTTTGTTAAGTTAAGTTTGTTGATTTTGATTTTTGTTGATTATGTTCTATGATTTTGAACCTAGTGATAATGATGAAGATGAGGTGGTTATGCTCTGCGTTCTGTTTTCCTTTCCTATAACTGAGTAATTCTGATGATTGAAGTGGCAAATTCTTTCCCCTTCCCCTATTTGCAGTTCGACTTAGTGATTGAATAACACTGTTTCAGTTGATCTGAATTCTGGTAGTTTAATGATGATGATGATTAGGTGATTATGTTCTAATTAGGCTCTGTTGATGGTTGATGATCATGTGTTGCTCTTGATGTAGCTAGTTTTTGTTTTTGATGCATGTGCCTTGAATGGTTTGAATTTTACTTGAATCAGTTGGTGGTTATGAGTTGATGGTTGATGTAAATTGGTTTAGTTGAGGTGATCGTGTTTTGGTGAATTAACTTGAATGATCTGAATGATAGGCAATGAAATTTAGTCTGCTTTGGTACAATTGATCTGAACTAATTGCTAGTTTAGCTCTATTTCGATTTTGGTTTTGTTAGTTGTAGTAAGTTTAGAATAGGGTATGTGAGTTCTGAGCTTTGAACCGTTTTGATTTCGTTTGAATACCTTATTTATTTTGTTTCCCGTCAATTTGCTAGTTTGGTTTTGTTTCAGTTCTAACCATTATATTTTGTCTTAGAATGGTAAGTTTAGTGTAAAAAGTTACTTTAGCCTATTACTCTGTTAGTATAACTTAATTCTGCTTAAGATTATTTAATCGATTGTGACCTTAATCTTATCCTTGTCCTTAAGAATATGACCCTCAAGTACTACAGCGAAAGCTGTACTCTTGCGACTTTTAGTTTGCACTCGAAATATCCTAACACAAAGATATGAAGGACACAAAAGTGCAGATTCGCAAGGCCATAGCTCACCTTTCTGATTATCTCAAAAAAGGAATAATAATTTATTTTCTGCATCATTTGTGGCACGTGGCAGAGCATTATTAGGCGAAACAAAAAATATTTCATTTTTCATGTGGCACCACCCGATTTGTCGTGGAATTTTTTTGCCTCCTACAAATGCCCCTCAAGAGTCAGCCGCGTGGACGAACTTGAAGGTTTTTCTTTTTTTCGATGACTCTTGAATGCTTGGCAGATGCAAATGATCGAAAATCTGGTAGCTATTTTTTTGTCACCAGGTAATTTTGTGAATTGACACGCACTCTTTTTTTCTCTACGGGCCCTAGTTTAATGAGGTGAACTTGACAAGGTTGCCCGACTTAATGAGCCCCCGTAACTGGACTTAGGATTGGTAAATATCGATGCTTAAAAAAATAACTTGAGACCCAACAAAAGCCCTCCTTTTTTTTTTGGTTGGTTGTGCTACATTTTTTTTTTTTTCAAAGTTAATACCAGATGGATGGAATAGTCTATGAACCTCACGCAGACCTACGTCTTGGTTATTTATTTTTTCCTTTTTTGTGATAAGTTCGGCTTAGGATTTGTAATAAAATTTATCAACAATTTAAAGGGATAAAATCTGAATGTTTATATTTGACTGTATATTGGAAAGTGGGTGACCAAAAGTTGTATAAATATATTGCATATTGCTCCCAACATTCGTCATCCTCCTCGGATGTTCTTCTTTTGGTATAATTTTTGTTGATCTTCTTCACTAAATTTTTTTTAAAAAAATTGGTTAGCATGTGAATTCATAGTTGTTCACTGCGAATAACTTCTTTTTTACACTTAGAGCTCACAGACCAAGAAGCCACGACTATTGATGCAAAGGATACATCAGTCTGATGTTTGGCACCTGGCCTTATGATGGTATTTTCTGATCTTCTGATCAAAATTAAAGAATATCTGGAATTCGTGAGCTGGAAACTGCTAGCTTGATTTCTGAGCAATCGAGATGATGAAAATTATTTAGAATTTGAAAAATTAAATTGGGGCCTTTTTTGGGTCTCATGATAAAAATCAGGCTTGAATGGGAAACAAACACGTCAGCAGATGATGATGGTAATTATTGATGATGATGATGATGATGACTGGTAATTAATTTGTCTGATCTAAACTGATCATCAACTTGAAAAAATTAAAAAGAAATGTTGTTAGAGTGAGGATAAGGATAGGTAGATCTCAGAGAGAGAGGGGCAGCCATGGCCGTTCCTTGATTTTGCAATTTAATGCAAAATTACCTCATAGTGTTGGTCTGATATCACCAACACTTCATCACAAGCTAGCATATTTTGCCTTTTTTCGCCACACCATGCCGAGAACATGCATTGAATTTTGCTTCAAGTTTTTTGATTTTACCTTTTTTTTTGTTTTGGCCTCTACCCTTTGAAACCTCTTTTATTTTGTTTTCATATGATTTTTTTTGAATTTTGTTGTTATTTTTGAGCACTAAGATTACCATCCCTTTTTTTTCTTTTACAGACTTGTCATCCAAAGCGTTGAATGCTTTGAACTTCAAATTAAAAGCATTGTCTATGCTATAATTTGCAATAATGAGTATGAAATCCTTTTACGCTTGGATGACTTGCCCACATGGGTTTACCGTATGATACCTTGTACTAAACTTTTGACATTTGGATGACTCGCCAGCAAGGGTCCACCATAGGTTGTCTTTTATTAATTTTTGATCTTTGGATGACTTGCTCGCAAGGGTCCACCATAGGCCACTTTTTATTAATTTTTGACGTTTGGATGTATTAACGGCAAGGGTCTATCATAGGCTGCCTTTACTATGGGAGAGTTAATCAATCCATTCAAAAAAGTTTATAGCTTCTTGTCCAACTCACTCATTCCTCCATTTCCCACTTATGGTAGCTTTCATTATAACGCAGCATTTTTTTTGATCACACTAGCGCCATATATGGCCATCTTTTCAGATGAGTCTTACAACAAATGAAAGTATTTGTGCATTCGACTAGGCAACAAAGATGTGAAGGAGACAAAAGTGCAGATTCACAAGCCCATAGCTCACGTTTCTAAATCAAAATGTCACGAAGGTCCACTTAGCCTCCCTCCTTAGTCGAAAGAAAATTTGAAGACAGGGGAAATCTTTTTACTCTCAAGTCTCCCTGATGCCCAAGAGAGTGTCCTATCATATAAGCTATTGCATCATGACATAGATACCAAGCACAAATCATGGGAGAAGCTTCCATTCCAAGGAGAGTTTTCTTATACGCTTCTCTGTTAGGAATGATTGGAGGATGTCCTTACTCATTGTAGAGACTTGCTAGTTGTCAATCATTTATTTGATGCCCTTTATGCATCGCTCTTTGTTTATGAGAAATATTGTTCGAGCGATATGCGAGTGCTAGTGCCCCAAAACAAACTCTTTGCATACCTTAAAAGGCGAAGTATCTATTTCTCTGCTAGACATCCATGGCTTCCTCGGGCTTCCTTTGTCAGGTTTTCTCTATGATGAAGTTGTTCCTCCATCCCAAGAACTCAAGATCAGCCTGGGAAGGAGTTGCACTCATTTGTTTATAGCATACCATATTCTTCGAGAGCGCTTTGATCACAAAACTACCATAGGGAATTAGATTGCTTTTTTGTTCCGTCGACCAGTCAAATATTGCACTCCCATGAAATCAGATCATCGAAGTCGAGTCCCTCTCCCAACCAATATATTTTTGACTACTGAAGTTCATGGATGGAAGGACTCTCATGTTGTCTTTGATAAGTTAGGCGTGCCTAAAGGTGAGCGAACACAGAATTTCCTTGTGGCCTTTCTTTCATGTTATCTGTGCATGGTCATACTTCTAGTAAGAGATGCTGGTTGCATTCGTCCTGAGAATTTCTTAGTAGCATCAAGTATAGAAAGAGACCAAGCATGTTGTCTTTGTTTCACCATCCTTGCAAGAGCGGTCTTGGCGAAGTTTCTCGCTTTGCTTATCTAGGAAGAAAAGGAGATCACACCCCATGGCATTTTCTTTATCCTTGGGTAACTAAATATTTTCGGACATATAACTTTGATGATAACGTCTTATCTAACCTAAGAATGCCAAAATTAGTTGGCTTTAGTCGAGCTAAATCATTTGACCTTGATGAAGCACATGAGCTCATCAGTTCTAAGAGGGGTTTTTGCTGGAATTCTGCAACCAGCCATCGAATCAAAGAGACTCTCATTGATAACGGCCAACTGTCACAGGCTGACTTTGCTTATTTTGCTAGCATTCTTCGAGTTACCTATGCTGCCATTGCAAGGATAGTTTTGTTTTGGATCACTATTACCCCCAGAGGTTCAGCAGATAATTTGGCATTCATCAGGACATTCCTGCAGACATAGACTTCCCATCCTTCCGACTTCACAGATTATGCTTTGGCTTCATCAAGCATGCGTATGGTATGAAACAAATTCTCGAGTGTTGTTTCCTGGTCAATGCCCTTCTCTGGAGAGAAAGTTCACCCACCGCTTCCGAGAGTGGTCGTCTGAAGTGTTCCTTACTTCGTTAGATATCTATACTGGAGGGAACTCAAAAAGGACGATAGATAGTTCGTCTGACCAAAATATTCAAAAGGGATTAAGGTTCTTGTAGCTCGAAGCCCAAAATGAAAATCGTTTGCTCCCAAAAGCCTTTAGGACCTCCTGTTCTTGAAAAGAAGACAACACTCCTCAGATGAAGATCTCAAGAGTAAGTGTTGCCATCTCAGTCATACCTATCTCCACAATTCCCATCTAGGTGTTGCTATGATAGCAAAGGCCCCAGATAAGGTTATAGTTACTCCTGAGCCTTCACCTTCTATAGCTTGTAGACGAATGTTGAAGTCTATTGCTATTTGTTCTCTTGATGAACAGGGTATGTTAAATGTCCAAGGAAGTAAGTTGAATTATGGGAAGGTCATTTTCCCACCCCCGGACGGTGCGGAGAATATCATGGACATCTTGGATTGTGATCCCAGCTGCACCGAATGCATGGTAATACTTTTTTCTTTTACAATGCTTACCTCAATGGTGCCTTATTTGAACCCTATTTTTTCTTTTAAATGGGAGAAAGCGGTGACATGAATTTTAAAGGGAAGCTGGCACACGTTCCTGTACCATCAGGAAGTCACTATTTCGTCTCACTTTGAGCACCTATCATCCTTTGCATAAGATTTCCTTGGCAATGATTTATGCCTCAACAACTTGTACAGCATTTGTACCTTGATAATGCATTTTGTACCCCTTTTGAAAGGCTTCATTGACTTACGGGCGAGTTTGATAGCCTTTACGACCTCATCAATGAAAGAGGAGGTATTGCTACTCCTTTAAAGAACAAGGTTGAAAAGCTAGTCCATCAGGTACGTGACCTCAAAGACATGCAAGTGAGCTACTCTAATTGAATGACTACTGAGGTACGAGAGGGTCGTCATATAGAGGTCAGCAGTAAACTTAACGAGGCTTCCCATTGGCTGGCTATAGAAAACACTCATTACAACGTGCTCAAGGTTAAGCTGGAGCAAGTGGAATCGAGGCATGAGGAACTGCTAAAAGAGTTGCAATCCTTAGACGATCAAAAAAAGGATGTCAGTTGTTAAGTAGTGGCCAGTGAAGATTTATTTCAAGAAGCCGAGTGGGCAGTCATCGACTTAACGCATCAGATTGGCACTCTTAACATAATTAAAGTCATAGACCTAGCCACTAAAGCTAGTATAGAAAAGATTGAAGCTTATGTAAAGGAGTCCTTTGAAGGTTTGAAGAGCTTCCAGTGGACACCATAGCTTTTTTTAGGTATAGTTTCATTCATTATAAGTTTTTTTTAAAATAAAATAAGCTTGATCTCAATTCAATGAGGCATCCTTTTTTTATTGCTACACAAATGTCTTAGTCAATTTGTCTTGTTATTAGGTCACATCATCATTGACACCATGTCACATGATTCCGCACATTGCTTAAAAATGAGTTATCGACAACTTGCAATAAGGCAAACCACATACTAAGTCAAAAGGCCCTCCTCATTAACTGTGAACAACATGATATATATTTTTTTGATCTTTCTGTTGTTGTGTCTAGATACATACTCAGATTGCCTAAGTACCTAAAGGGAATATGACACTCTAAAGGATTAAGCCATACATGGTTCAAAGAACAAGAATATTTCTCTGTTTTTTGTTTAGTCATTCACAGTTTATACTCTTGCAGGCCAAGAGTAGTACAAAGTTGTTTTCTTTGGTTTTATTTATTTTGAATGAATGAGCAATTTAGGCTCTTGCTTAGGAGCTTACAATTACCAATGCATCAAGGATAGTAAAGTTTCAAGAACTTGCCATTTATAGGCCCTACTCAGACTCCATTAGTGCTGGCTATCTTATAAATGTCGTTTGTGTAGACTTCCCGCACCACATAAGGACCATCCCACTTGGAAGTGAACTTCCTTCCAGCCTTAGGTGGAATAATAATTGGTATTCTCACTGTGAGCTCCTGATCTCCAACATGAAATAAACACGGCCGTACCTTTTTATTGAATGCTCGTGAGAGGCAAGCTTGGTAGCATTCTAACTTTTGTTGCACTCAGAGTCCTTTTTCGTCAAGCATCTCAAGCTCATTCAAGCAAAGCTTGTGGCTTTTATCTTCAGTTAAGCCTTCTTGTATAGCAATACGGAGTGAAATGATTTGAAGTTCCAAATGCAACACCGCTTCAACCGCATACACAAGAGCAAAAGGGGTCCATTGAGTTAGCGTCTTGCACGTGGTTCTGTATGCCTAAAGATCCTCTTCTGACATTTAATGCCAATCCTGCTTTGACTTTGCTACCACTTTCACTTTTCTTCCTTATGAGGACGACATTCGCAATCCAGGTTGGATACCTTACCTCCAGAATGAACCCTGCTTCAATGAGTTTATTGATTTATTTTTCAATTTCAAGTACCAACTCTAGATTAAAATGTCGGGCTACTTTTTCAGAGACACACCCTTTTTGATGGATATGCATTGGACTATAACTTTGGGATTAAGCCCTAGCATTTACTTGTAACTCCATATGAACACGTCCTTATATTCTGAGAGGAGATCAAAGTGCTTATTTTCTTTTCAGTAATGAACTTACATAAATCAGCGGGGTTCCTCGACAATTCTAAAATTCAATTCCTTTAGATCATCGAATGTAGCTTGCCCCCCATCCTCAAGGGTTTTAAGGGATTCTACAAGCTCTATTTCTGAATCTGAATCCTCGCATTCTTCAACTATGGTATGATGAGAAGAAGCCACCTCATCTTATCCTTCCTCCTTGTTAGAGTAAGAGTTACTTCGTTGATCAGTGAAGATCACAGTGCACCTTTCCACTCTCAATTAACCTTCTGCCTTGATGTCCAGGGTTAAAAACTGCTTCATTCATGAAGTGACAGAACTTCGTACCTCATTTGTATTACTAAAATTATTGAATACAGAACTTTTGAGCTCCTGTAATAATGCTTTCAAGCACTCTGTTCCCTTCTTGATCCTGTTGAACATTGAAGGTTTTGGTCGTGCCCCAATTCTAGTAAAGACATATAGAAGTGTTATTGAACTGGATGGTAGTAATCTTTTGAACACAGAAGTCCTCATGCTAGGTGGCTCATCCTCCTTTTCACTCCCATCTATCTCTTCAGCAGAGATATATTAAATTACCGACTTCTTATTCTTTCATCCGCTTGAGATTCTGATTAGGAATCAAAGATCTCAACATTTATAGTGGCTCGAAATTAGTCATCAAACAACTCCTCGAAGAGTATGAAGTCAAAAAGGGCGACCTCACTTCGTACTATAGGTGTGCCTCGTCATTATTAAGCAAGCTTGAAACCTTCAAGTTAGAGCATGTTTCTAGAAGTGCCAATAAGATGGTTGATGCACTTGCAAATCTTGCAACCACTTCGGCACTGGGTGCAGAAGAATATGTGAATGTTCCCATTTGCAATCAATAGGTCATTGCACCCCTTAATGAAGAGCCTGAGGAAGACATCAATGCAGTCAGTGTTCAAGGAGTAGATGAAGAAGATTGGTGGCAACCGCTCATTGATTACTTGCTGTATAGGAAGCTCCCTAATGACCTAAAGCATAAGATAGAAATTCCACAAAGACCTCACCGCTTCCTTACTTCAATGGGACTCTTTATTGGCATTCTTTCCTCGACATTTGGCTATGATGCTTGGGTGACGAAGGGGCAAGACAAACAATGGAGGAAGCACATTCAAGAATATGCAGTGCACACTAGGCAGAGCCCAAATTGTATGATGGAATCAAAAGCATGGGTTATTATTAGTCTCCCACAGCGCAAGATTGCATTGACTATGCAAAAAGGTGTGAGCGTTGCCAGTTTCATGCCAATTTCATTCATCAACCACCTGAACCACTCCATTCAACTGTGGCTTCTTGGCCATTAGAAACTTAGGGCTTAATGTTGTGGGAACCATCACTCTGAATTCTTCTGCTGCTCATTTGTACATCATGGTAGCAACGGACTACTTTTCCAAATTGACAGAAGCAATTCCGCTAAGAAAAGTCAAAAAGGATGATGTCATTGATTTTATTCGAACACACATCATCTGCTGGCATGGCATACCTCAATACATTATGATCAACAATGGCAAACCATTTCTTAACAAGCTGCTGGTTGACCTCTGTGGAAAGTTTAAGTTGGATTAGCATAAACCTTCAATGTATAATGCACCTACAAATAGGTTAGCAGAGGCTTTCAATAGGACGCTTTATAACTTATTGAACAAAGCGGAGGTAAAGTCAAAGCAGGATTGGCATGAAAGGTTAAGAGAGGCTCTTTGGGCATACAAAATCACATACAAGGCGCTAACTCAATCGACTCCTTTTATTCTTGTGTGTGGGGTTGAAGTGGTATTACATTTGGAACTTCAAATCGCTTCACTCTGTATTGCTATACAAGAAGGCTTAACCAATGATGAAAATCACCAGCTTTACTTGGCTGAGCTCCAGGCGCTTGATGAAAAAAGACTTCAAGTGCAATAAAAGTTGCAATGCTATCAAGCTTGCTTATCATGAGCATTCAACGAAAAGGTACAATCATGTTCATTTCAAGTTGGAGATCAGGAGCTCGCATTAAGAAGAACAATCACTATTCTCCATAAGGTTGGAAGCAAGTTCAATTCCAAGTGGGATGGTCCTTATGTGGTTTAGGAAGTCTACACAAACATCGTTATAAGATAGTCAACACTGATGGAGTATGAGCAGGGCCTGTAAAGGGTAAGTTCCTAAAGCTTTACTATCCTTGATGCATTGGTACTTGTAAGATCCTAAGTAAGAGCCTAAACTACTCATTCATTCAAAATAAATAAAATAAATTGAAAAAAAAAAAGAAACTTTGTACTACTTCTCGCTCGCAAGAGTATAAATTGTGAATGGCCAAACAAAAAAAAAACAGAAATGCTCCTGTTCTTTGAACTACATATGGCTTGATCCTTTAGGGTGTCATGCTCCCTTTAGGCACGTAGGCAATCTAGGTATGTATCTGGACATAGCCACAAAAAAGATCAAAAAAACGTATATAGAGTTGTTTATGCTTAATGAGGAGCGTCTTTTAACTTAGCTCGTGGTTTACCTAATTGCAAGTTGTTGATAGCTTGTTTTTGCACAAAGGGTAGAATGATTTGACATGGTGTCAATGATGATGTAACCCAATAACAAGCCAAATTGACCAAGACATTTGTGCCATAATTAAAAAAAAAAAAGGATTGGAATTTTTCATTCAAGCCTCGTTGAATCGACATCAAGCTTATTTCATCAAAAAAAAAACATAATGAGTCTATACGTTCGTGCCAAGAATATGTTATTTTTACGATACCTTTATACCTTATTTATGCTCGTAATAATTGTTATTTTTAGGTTTTTATTTGATTTGATTTTGTTTGGTAGGTATTGAATAATTATGGAAAAAATGTGAGAAAAAAAGATTAAAAAATGTCAAAAATGAAGAATTGGGCCAAGTTGATTCAAGCCCAACCTATTTCATCCATCCTCATAATGAAAAAAAAAGAACAAAAAGCAATAAAATCAAAAAACCCCCCAGCCTCCCACGCGCGCCTCACGTGCTACTCATTTTTCTCCCCTTCAACTCTCATTTTCTGTCTCCTCTCTCTTGGCTTTCAGACCCTGGAAAACCCAAGAGAACCCCAATATCCCCTCCATCTCTTGGTCTCACCTCCATGTTCATCTTCCTCATCTCCAACCCTCTCTCTCTCTCTCTCTCTTCGACAGCATCACCATTGACACTCTGCAACACGCCAGCACACCCACATCGTCATCCCCATCTCCACCATCCATAATTGCTCAGATTCAAGGGTCGAGATCGACAAAGGGCTGCGTATAAATTAGAGGTAGTGGCGCATTTGAAGAAAATTAGGTAACAATCTAGGGTTTAGCTTAGGTTTAGTTTAAGCTTTAGATTCAATTTTAGGTTTAATTTCATTTTACTTTTAGTACTAGCAATTTAGGGTTTGCTCCTGCTTCATTTGTTTTGGATTTTGAGTATAAGATTAGAATTTGTATCTTACAATTTTAGGTTGAATTTGAGGTTTCTTGTCAGTTCATTTTAGTTTTTAGATGTTTAGGGTCCGAGTTACATTTTTAATGGCTATTCTAGATTTCAATGTTTCAAACTTGATTTCGAGGGCTTACGGTTGAAGGGTTGTTATTCGCCTGCTTTGCAGCTGTGTTTTTGCCATTGATGGAGCTTGGCTTCATCTTGTTCATGGTCATGAGATTTGGTTTGATTTGTATCCCCCATTCTAAGTTAAATGCTACTGAAGAACCTTGAAATCCCTCTCCCCTGCTTTTCTGACTTTGGCTTCTGATTTGTGTTTGATATGTTTTCGGCTGGATGCTGTATGCTCTGATTTAGTTTCTACTTGTCTTTATTTGGTTATTTCGCTATTTGGTAGCCTTGATTTGGTTGTGTTAATGCTGGGCTTGGAAGTGTTCTTTCATTATTCTGAGTTCTGCGTATGTTGTTTTCTGTCATAGCTGTGTTGCTGAAATGCAGTTTGTGCGTTATGTTGCTATAGCATGGTTTTGCTTAATCTTGGGTCTATTTTTCCCATTTCCTTTATCCTCTATTAGTGAGATCTAGATGAACTCGATTCTGGGTTGTGATTGCTGAATTCCTGCTCGCTTTTTTTCCCTTTGTTTCATTGTTTCTATTATGGATAGAGTAGTACCGTAATGCTGGAATTGCCTAGGGAGAGGGTTGATGATGAGCCATGAGTGAGTGCAAATTCAAACCTAGCTAAATCTGGGGATGCCTGGTTTGATCAACAATCTTGCTCCTATTCTCTGTGTTCCTCATCTGGTTTGGTGTTTCATTCTTAGTTCTTGGTTTTACTTTATGTTTTCTATTCAGTTGGTCCTGCAATTTATTCAAGTAATAGGTTTGATTATTTTTTTCTTGGTTTTGTTTTTAGCTTGTTGCTTTTCTTGCTTAGATTAAATATATCTTTCTCCTAAGGTTTTAGTTTTTTAATCGTTTTTGTCAGTGTTCATATGGTCTAGCTCAATCCTTTGGTTTAGTTTGTTGTAGCTTAATCAGACGTGATTCGTTGATGACTTGTATTTAGATTAATTTAGCCTATTTCATTATCAGGATAATTTAATTTTGTTAGGATAATTTAGTTAAACGTGACATCATTCTCATCCTCGTCCCTATGGAGATGACTCTCAAGTACTACAGTGAAAGCTGTACGCTTGCGGCACTTTGTTTTACACTCAAAATTACCTTACAAGTTTTTGGTGCCGTTGTCAATGACGACAGCATGAGATTAGGTCATATTTTTATTTTCTTAGCTACTTTATTATTAGCTGCATATATTATGTCTTACTTTGTTTATTTCATTATTAATTATTACTTAGTTTGGTCATTTCATGAAAAATCCAAAAATCTATAAAAAAACTAGAAAAGCCTAAAAGTGAAAAAAATAAGAAAAACCTGAAAACCCCTAAAAATTGAAAAAACTTTAAAAACTTTAAAAACAAAATGTCAGATTTCATTTATCGCAATATGAGCATGAACCTTTTGGAGTTATCTTTCCAATGATTGTCGTGCTCAATTGAATCATCATTTTGGAAAATAGGAAATTTATGAGCTCATTGCTATGGGTCTAAATGTTGAGTCGAGGTGTTATATTGAATCAATTTATCCTGGAGGTTTAAAAGAATTATTATCTAAAACTCAAGATGAAGTTTGGGATTTCTTTGAAAAACTAGCTTAGGAAACCTATGCATTTGAACAAGCAAACGAGATTTTTAGATACCTAACTCATGGCGAGTCTATTGTTTCTGCTAATCCTTCCCATTAGGAGTACTTTATAGATTCAAATGACCCATATTACTATTATATACCTCCTGTTTTGTGCGATTATTGTGAATCTTCTGATCATGATGCTCATACTTGTCCTTATCACGCTTATGTTGATGCTACGTGTATGAGTTTTGAAAAGAAGAATAATGGAATGACTGATAGAATGATGGAGACCATGAAAGTAAGAATTGTTGCATGCTGTCAATGTTGTAACCAAAATAGGGAGACTTATAGTGAGCTTGATTCTAGTTTAGGACCTCCTAAACCTAACATTAGTCTCTTTGATGATTTTGAACCCTCTTATTCTACTAGGCCTGACTTGAATGAAGACATGTATTTGCCCAGTCTAGATCAAGAGAGTGACCTTCCTATGTTTCTATCACCTGACCTTACACCCCACACTAGCTCAACTAAGGGAATCACTAATGATGTCCTGATTTCTGCCGACCCACCGACCACTCTAAACGACTTTTGTGAGTTTGAGGTGAGTGAACAATCTGATATTATTAGTGAATTAGATATAAGCATTACACCTAAAGTTGAGCCTCATGATTTAGATGAGTCACAAGAAGATATTTCACAGAAGTTATGCGATGAGGTAACTGAACCTACTATTTTGGACTTTGATGATGATATTCTTTATATAGAATATGAATCTTTTTTATGTGTGTTTGATGTTACTGAAGGTTTTGATGTGGGTTTTCATGTTGAATATGAATTATTCTCTTTTGATTCCATCATTCCTGGCCTTTTATTTAAATTAGATGATAATATTTTATACATAGAATATGAATCTTTTTCTTGTGAGTTTGCTATCCGTGGAAGTTCTGATGATGGTTTTTGTGCTGACTGTGAGTCCTTTTCTTTTGACCCCATCCAAACTGACTTCCTTTTTGAATATTGCAAGTCTGAATTTGTTGAATCTGAGATCATTGCCACGAAGAATTTTGCTTTAGACCAGACTCATTCGTAAATAGGACTTAACAGACTTGTGAACTTTGCACCCACGATTTTGCCTAGATTGCTCATTCATGTCGATATAATTTCTAGGCCAATGACCTTAATAGTAGCTCGTTCTCAGTATGTTCATTTCCTTTCTGATTGGGCTCAACTATTTGATAAGTTGCAGCGGGTCCTTACTTGTGTTTTATTGGCTTGGTGGATGTACTTTTTTGGGCTCCAACTCAGTGCTTTTTACTGTTTCTATATTACTGGGAGTGGGCCTTCTTTGTTTGATAAACTGCTATGTGCTTTAACGAGTTTTGATTTGAGTAGCATTTTTCAGCTTAGTATGGAGTGGCTGATCCTCCAAAGACCTCTAGCTAAGCGAATTTCAAGAGGTATAGCTTAGGTGTACTTTTGTACCAGACCTGGTATGATCGTTCTAACTTTTCTCTCTTATTCTTTTCGTACTTAGTTATGGATATTTAGGACTGTGAATATATGGGTGATCAATCTTGAGGAGTAATTTGGGATATGTTGAGCCGTGTGGGCTATGATCACCTTTGGTTGTGTTTTTGTTTTGTGAATCCTTAGTAGTTGCGAATATCTAGGATTGTCCTTGTGTATGTTCTAGTTTCATTGTTTGGTTTCCTTGAATTTGTGTTTTGTTCCCTTGGTTTGGTGTCTTGTTTTTTTTAGTTTAGCAAGTTTTGGTTTTTCCTTTGGTTTTGTTTTTGTTTAATAGTTTCTTTTTGTTTCCTTTTTAGTGTTTTAGTGTTTTTGTTTTTGTTTTGTATTTAGCTTTTCTTTCTTTTGTATTTTGTTTTGTTTTAGGTTTCTTTTGATTTGGGTTGGTGTTTAGTAAGACCTTGGTTTAGTTTTGTTTTTATTTTGGGTGATTATGTTTGTTTTGGTCTTGATTGGTTTTGTTTTCTTTTAGGGTTTGGTTTTTGTTTTTCTTTATCTAGTTATTTTGCTTTTTGCTTTTTGTGTTTGGATCCTATTTTGTTTTGGTTTGGTTTTAGTTTTGGTCATTTAGTGGTTTGGTTTGTTTTAGAGTTAGTTTTGTTTTGGTGATTTTGTGTTTGTTTTTAGTTTTGTTTTTGATTTTCATCGTGCCCTAATTTGTATATGATTTTACAGTTGTATAGCTGATGTGATTGCTTTTTAGCGCCTTAGCTCCCACAATGAGGACATTGTGAGATTTTGGTGTGGGGGCGAGGTGTCCATTTGTACATACTTTTTTTTGAAAAAAATTTTTCGTTTGTTTTTGGGGACGTTTGTACTCTTTCTGATTAGCTTGAATCCCCTATGCTTTGCTTATTAGCTTGTATGTAAGTAGAATGTGCACGATAGCTCTCCGGCCTCAGTGTGTCATTCTAATCCCTAATTCTAACCTCAATTGTTCATTGTAAATTGTGTAATCCAATCCTAGTTTATCTCTTCATCATTATCTTTAGGTCTTAGGCTTCCATGAACGATTCTTCCACTTGCTTGTGGCGCGATTACTCTAGAAAAATAAATAATGAATGAAAATAATGAATAAAGAAGAGAAAAAAGAAAAAGATGAAATAAAATTTGGAATGACAGGTATTTCTTTGAAGCATGCGCTATTGGGCGTTACCCTTTGAGGCACGCGCTACTGGGTGTTACCCTTTAAGGCAATACTGCTATTGGAAAAGCTTGTTTCCAACGTTAGTATATCAATAATGTAGTTGTGTTAGTCAAGTGGGATTGAGTCTGATTCTGGTAAATCTAAGCCTTGGGATGATGATACACTTGCATACAAGCACTGGATTCAGAATCTTGACGCGTAATGGGGTGAAAAATTAGTGTTTTGATGTCATTTATGGGGTAGAGGGCTTCGAAGTACATTCTGTTTATATGCAAGTCGATATCTGGGCTACATGGGTGATTTAGTTGATTAGAATGTGTAATATCTTTCCCTAAGTTTTGTACATATTAGCTTTGAGAAAAAACCAAAAAGATTTTTGATTTTCTATTTTTATTTTCTTGTGGATTTTGTGGATACTTCACTTGAAAACCTTCACGAGACCTCACTCGCCCGCGTGAGAGACCGAGAAGTTTAAAGGGCTTGTTGCATATGCTAAATATAACCGTGATTCCTACGATAGTGAGTTAGGATTTTCTTTTTCTTATTTTTTGTTTATTTTTAGTTAGTTTAGTTGTTTTATTCGATGATGAGCAAAATCTTGTTGTGGGGGTATTTGTTCGTGCCAAAAATATGTTATTTTTACAATACCTTTATACCTTATTTATGCTCACAATAATTATTATTTTTAGGTTTTTATTTGATTTTATTTTCTTTTGTAGGTATTGAATAATTATGGAAAAATGTGAGAAAAAGGTGGAAAAATGCCGAAAATGAAGAATCGGGCCAAGTTGATTCAAGCCCAACCTATTTCATCCATCATCATAATGAAAAAAAAAGAAAAAAAAGGAATAAAACCGAAAAACACCCAGCCTCCGACGCGCGCCTCACGTGCTACTCATTTTCCCCCCTTTAACTCTCATTTTCTCTCTTCTCTCTCTCGGCTTTCAGACCCTGGAAAACCCAAGAGAACCCCGATATCCCATCCATCTCTCAGTCTCACCTCCATGTTCATCTTCCTCATCTCAATCCCTGTCTCTCTCTCCTTGACAGCATCAACATCGACGCTCCGCAGCACGCTAGCACACCCACATTGTCATCCCCATCTTCACCGTCCATGATTGCTCAGATTTAAGGGTCGAGATCGAAAAAGGGCTGAGTATAAATTAGAGGTAGTGCCGCATTTGAAGAAAATTAGGTAACAATCTAGGGTTTAGGTTAGGTTTAGTTTAAGATTTAGGTTTAATTTTAGGCTTAATTTCGTTTTAATTATAGCACTAGCAATTTAGGGTTTGCTCCGATGTCATTTGTTTTGGATTTCGAGTAAAAGATTCGAATTTGTATCTTGTAATTTCGGGCTAAATTTGAGGTTTCTTGTCTGTTTCATTTTAGTTTTTAGATGTTTAGCGTCCGAGTTACATTTTCAATGGCTATTATAGATTTCAATGTTTCAAGCTTGATTTTGAGGGCTTACGATTGAAGGGTTGTTATTCGCCTGTTTTGGAGCTACGTTTTTGCCATTGATGTAGCTTGACTTCATCTTGTTCATGGTCATGAGATTTGGTTTGATTTTTATCCCCCATTCTAAGTTAAATGCTACTGAAGAATCTCGAAATCCCTCTCCCTTGCTTTTCTGACTTTGGCTTTCAATTTGTGTTTGATATATTTTCGGCTGGATGTTGTATGCTCTGATTCAGTTTCTGCTTGTCTTTGTTTGGTTCTTTCGCTATTTGGTAGCCTTGATTTGGTTGTGTTAATGCTGGCCTTGGAAGCGTTGTTTCGTTATTCTGAGTTCTGTGTATGTTGTTTTCTGTCATAGCTGTGTTGCTGAAATGCAGTTTGTGTGTTCTGTTGCTATAGCATGGTTTTTGCTCAATTTTGGGTCTGTTTTTCGCATTTCCTTTATCCTCTGTTCGTAAGATATAGATGAACTTGATTCTGGCTTGTGATTGCTGAATTCCTGCGCTCGCTTTTTTTTCCCTTTGTTTCATTGTTTGTATTATGGATAGAGTAGTACCATAATGCTGAAACTGCCTAGGGAGAGGGTTGATGCTGGGCCATGAGTAAGTGCGAATTCAGGCGTAGCTAAATCTGGGGATGCCTGGTTTGATCAATAATCTTGCTCCTATTCTCTGTGTTCTTCATCTGGTTTGGCGTTTCATTCTTAGTTCTTAGTTTTACTTTAGGTTTTCTATTTGGTTAGTCCTAGAATTTATTAAAGTAGTAGGTTTGATTCTTTTTTTTTTTTTCTTGGTTTTGTTTTTGGCTTATTGCTTTTCGTACTTAGAGCAAATATATCTTTCTCCTAAGGTTTTAGTTTTTTAATCATTTTTGTCAGTTTTCATATGGTCTAGCTCAATCCTTTGGTTTAGTTTGTTGTAGCTTAATCAGACGTGATTCGTTCATGACTTGTATCTGGATTAATTTAGCCTATTTCATTGTTAGGATAATTTAATTTTTTTAGGATAATTTAGTTAAACATGACCTCATTCTCATTCTCATCCCTATGGAGAGGACCCTCAAGTACTACAGCGAAAGCTGCACGCTTGCGGCACTTTGTTTTACACTCAAAACTACCTTACACTATATTAAAGAAAAAAGCTACGGTGTCCACTAGAACGTCTTTAAATCTTCAAATGAATCCTTTGTGTAAGCCTTAATCTTTTCTAGACTAGCTTTGGTGGCCGGGTCTATGACTTCAATGGCATTAAGAGTGTCAATTTGACCCTTTAAGTCGATGACTGTCTGTTCAGACTTCTTAAAGCAAATCTTTGCTATGCACCACTTGACAACTAACATCCTTATTTTAATAGTCTAAGGATTGTAACTCTTTCAGCTGTTCCTTGTGCCTCGATTCCACTTGCCCCAGCTTAGCCTTGAGCCCATTGTAATGAGTGTTTTATGCATCCAGCTGATAGGAAGCCTTGTTGAGTTTGTTATCGACCTCTATACGATTTCGGTTGAACCAGCACTCTTAGAGATCTTTGAGGTTGCGTGCCTAGAGGAGTAGCCTTTCAACTTTGTTCTTTAAAAGAGTAGCGTCACTTCCTCTTTTATTGATGAGGTTGTAAAGGCCATTAAATTCGCCCTTAAGGCAATGAAGCCTTTCAAAAGGGGTACGAAATAGCTTATGGAGAATAATTTGGTTTGTTATCTATTCTTATGACGACATTAACGCTAAAGACAGAAGCATCTTGTGAAACTCTTGAAGGGCGTGGTGGAAGGGGCACTCGTAGAGGATCTGCCTAGGGGTAGACTCGGCTTCATCATCATCATTTAGGGTACAAATACTCTTCGAGTCGTTGAGGCACAAATCATTTCCAAGGAAATCTTGCCCAAGGGATGATAAGTGCTCAATTGAGGAGAAACAGTGACTTCATGATGGCAAAGGAACGTGTGCTAGCTTCTCTTTAAAATTTATGTCATCGCTTTCTCCCTTTTAAAAGAAGAAAAAAAAGGGGTCAAATAAGGCACCATTGAGGTAAGCATTTCAAAAAAAAAAAAACTATTACCATGCATTCAGTGGGGTTGGGACGTAATCCAAATGTCCATGATATTCTCTGCACCGTCTGGAGGTGGGAAAATGACCTTTCTATAATTCAACTTCTTTGAACATTTGACATACCTATTCATCAGGAGTACAAACAATAATAGATTTTAGCTTTCAGTCTGCAAGCTATAGTAGGTGAAGGCTTAGGAGTAAGGCTAACCTCATTTAGGCCCTTTGCTGTCATAGCAACACTCTGAATGAGAATTGCAGAGATAGGTGTGACTGAGATGGCAATACCTACTCCTGGGATCTTTGTCTGAGGGATGTTGTCTTCTGTGTCAAGAACAGGAGGTCTTAAAGGCTTTTAGGAGTGAATGATCTTTAATTGGGACTCCGAGCCAAAAGGACCTTTTTCCTATTGAATATTTTGGTCAGATGAATTGTCTCTCTTCCTCTTTGAGTTCCCTCTAAAATAGGTACCTGATGAAGTAAGAAACACCTTAGACCACCACTCTTGTAAGTAGAGAGTGAACTTCCTCTCCAGAGAAGGGCATTGACTACGAAACAACACTCGATAATTTGTTCTATAGCATACGTATGCTTGATGGAGTCGAAGCATAATCTTTGAACTCATAAGGATGGAGAAGTCTATGTTTGCAAGAATGTCTTGATGAAAGCCAAATTGTCTACTGAACCTGTGGGGGCATTAGTGCCCCATAACTAAACTATCCTCGCAATAGTAGCAGATGTAACTCGAATGAATGCTAGCAAAATAAGTAAAGTCAACCCATGACAGTTGGCCATTGTCGATGAGAGTATCTTTGATTCGATGTCTGATAGTAGAATTCCAACAAAAACCCTACCAAAACTGATGAGCTTACGTGCTCCGTCAATGTCAAATGGTTTACCCTAACCAAAGCCACTGAATATTGGCATCCTTAGGTTAGATTAGACGTTACCATCAAAGTCATATGTCGGGAAATATTTAGCTACCCACGTATAAAGAAATGCCATGGGATATGACCTCTTTTTCTTCTTAGATGAGTAGAGTAACAAATTTCGCTAAGGCCTCTATAAATGCTTACGAGGATGACGAAAGAAAGACAATATACTTGGCTTCTTTTCATACTCGATTCTACTAAGAAATTCTAAGGATGAATGCAACCAGCATCTCTTACTGAAAGTATGAACAAGCACAGCCAGTATGAAAGAAAAGCCGCAAGGAAAGTCTCTGTATGCTCGCCTTTGGACACGGCTCACTCAGCAAAGACAGCATAAGCCGCATTCTGTCGATGAACTTCGGTAGTTAAAGATATATTGGTTGGGAGAGGACCTCAGCTTAGATGGTTTGATTTCATGGGAGTGTGATATTTGAGTGGTCCACAAAACCAAGATGTGATCCACTCCTCTATGGTTGGTTTGTGGTCAAAATGTTGTCAAAGAATATGGTATGTTGTAAATAAATGAGTGCAACTCCTTCCCAGGCTAGTCTTGAGTTCTTTGGATAAAAGAACAACTTTATCTTAGAGAAAACTTGAAAATGGAAGCCCGAGGAAGCCGTGGATGTCTAGTAGAGAAATAAATACTTCGCCTTTTGAGGTATGCAAAGAGTTTGTTTAGGGGCATCAGTACTCGCATATCGCTCGAACAATATTTGCACACTTGTCACAAACAAAGAGCGACGTGTAGAGGACATCGAATAAATGATTGGAGACTAGCTAGTCTCTACAACGAGTGAGGACATTCTCCAACCATTCCCAATAGAGAGGCGTATAAGAAAACTCTCCCTGGGATGGAAGCTTCTCCTATGATTTCATGGTGCAATAGATGATACGATGGCACACTCTCATGGGCATCAGGGTGACTTGATAGTAAAGATAGTTTTCCTGTCTTCAAATTTTCTTTCGACCAAGGAGGGAGGCTTGGTGGACCTTCGTGAAATTTTGATTTGGAAAGGCGAGCTATGGGCTTGCGAATCTGTACTTTTTTCTCCTTCACATCTTTGTTTCCCAGTCGAATGCACAAATAATGTCATTTGTTATAACGCTCATATGAAAAGATAGCTATATGTGGAGCAAGTATGGAAAAAAAAAGTGTTGCGTTACAATGAAAGCTACTGCAAGTGGCAAATGGAGGAATAAATGAGTCGAACAAGAAGCTATAAACTTTTGTGAATTGATTGATTAACTCTCTAATAGTAAAGGCAGCCTATGGTGGACCCTTGCAGGCAAGACATCCAGAGGTCGAAAATTAATAAAAAGTGGCCTATGGTAAGTCATCCAAAGATTGAAAATTAATATAAGGTGGCCTATGGTGGACCTTCGTAGGTGAGTCATCCAAATGTCGAAAGTTTAATAAAAGGCATCATACGGTAAACTCATGTGGCTAAGTCATCCAAGCATAAGAGCGTTTCATACTCTTTGTTGCAAATTATGGTGTAGACAATCCTTCTAATTCGAAGTTCAAAGCATTCGCTGCTTCGGATGACAAGTCTGCAAAAGAAAAAAAGGGATGTTAATCTTAGTGCCCAAAAAGAAAAACAAAATTCAAAAAAAAAATCATATGAAAACAAAATAAAAAGGGTTTCAAAAGGTAGAGGCCAAAACAAAAAAAAAGGTAAAATCAAAAAATTTGGTGCAAAATTCAATGCATGTTCCCAGCATGGCCCAGCGAAAAAAGACAAAATGTGCTAGCTTGTGATGAAGTGTTGGTAATATCAGACCAACACTATGGGATAATTTTGCATTAAATTGCAAAATCAAGGGACAACCATGGCTGTTCCTCTCTCTCTCAGATCTACCTATCTCTCTCCTTTCTCTGACAACGTTTCTTTTTAATTTTTTCAAGTCGATGATCAGTTTAGATGAGACAAATTAATTAGTGGTCATCGTCATCATCATCAATAATTCCCATCATCTTCCACTGACTTGTTTGTTTCCCATTCAAGCCTGATTTTTGTCATCAGACCTAAAAAAGCCCCAATTTAATTTTTCAACTTTAAATAAATTTTATCATCTCAATTGCTCAGAAATCAAGCTAGCAGTTTCTACTCACCAATTCCAGATATTCTTCAATTTTAGACTGAAGATCAGAAAAATACCATAATGAGGGCGAGTGCCAAACATCAGAGCGCCCTATCCTCTGCATCAATAATTGTGGCTTCTTGGGTAGTAAGCTCTAAGTGCAAAAAAGAAGCTATTCACACTGAACAATCATGAATTCACGATCTGACCAATTTTTTTAAAAAAAATTTAGTGAAAAAAAAATCAACAGAAATTATACCACAAGAAGAACATCAGAGGAGGATGACGAAAGTTGGGAGCAATATGCGATATATTTATACAACTTTTGGTCACCCGCTTTCCAATTTTCGCTAAAATACAAAATTTAGATCTTATCCCTTTAAATTATTGATAAATTTAATCAAAAATTGTTGATAAAATTTTATCACAATTCCTAAGCCAAACTTATCACAAAAAAAAGGAAAAAATAAATAACCAAGATGTAGGTCTCCGTGACGTTCATAGACTATTCCATTCATTTGGTATTAACTTAAAAAAAAAAACAAATGTAACAGAACCAACCAAAAAAAAGAGGGCATTTCTTGGGCCTTAAGTTATTGTTCCTAAACCCGATACTCATCAATTCTAAGTCCAGTTCCGGTGGTTCGTCAAGTCGGCTCACCTTGTCTCTTTCACCTCATTAAACTAGGGTCCGTAGAGAAAAAAGGGGTAAGTGTCAAGTCACCAAATTAGTTAGCAATAAATAGCCATCAAATTTTCGATCATTTACATCTGCAAGCATTCAAGACTCAGCCGTTCCAAGAAAAAAAAAAAGGAAACCTTCAACTTCCTCTATGCAACTGACTCTCGAGAGGGCATTTGTAGGAGGCAAAATAATTTAACGACAAATCGAGTGGTGCCACGTGAAAAATGAAATATTTTTATTTCACCCAATTATAGACTGCTACGTGCGAAACTAATTACGGTGGTCCAATAATATAAATATCCAATGGAGAATTATTGCACCCAATTAAAAAGCGCCACATGCCACAAATGACACAGAAAATAAATTATTATTCATTTTTAGAGATAATCAGAAGGAAACCCTAATTCCGACTTCTCTATAAAAAGGGAGGTACTCCTCTCATTTTAGGGGTCTCCATTCAAAAGAACTCATTAGAGCTCAAAAATTCTTTTTGGAAGAAGACAACAAGCACTCCAAATATGTGTCATCTGCTCTCAAAGGTCAAATTATTTTTTCGAAAGAGATTAAGCCCATTGGGCCCTCTCTCAAGACGAACTTCATTCAAGATTATACAGGAAATCGAATTAGGTGATCTATTATACTTGTTCTTATAACAATCATACGGAGATTATACCCATATATACAATACCAATACAAAACTCAATTTGACATTTGACATACCCGGAACCTAATTTTTCACGACTTAACACGTATGCATGAATTCTCACTATGAAATTTGGACAAATACATGTGTTGAATTAGAGGTGTTACTTGTAGTGCATGTGCACCAAATTGGCTTTATATAATATTTTCATAATTGTCTCCATAAATTATTGATGACGCATATCGTAACATATTGATTGAGTGATTTTATGCATATAAAATTATTTTTTTAAGAAAGGAAAAATATTATGTGCTCCGAATATTTAATATTTTCACATCTTCCATGATCGTATACCTTTATCTCTGAAATTGTAGACACTATTAGGAGAGAAATAATTATGACTCATATATGATAACTTTTGTGTTATCTTTGCACATCTCAATATTCAAAATTTCTATTTGTTCAATTGTTAGATATTCCCATGAGCATTATGTGTGAATCACATATCTCATTCAACATGTTAATTATGATTATGGGGTTTGATATTCTTATCCCAATATGTGATTGGCATATGGACTGTCTTATATTATCTATGGCATAGATAGAATATTTGGCTTCTAATGGTCAAGACTCTTTTATGCTAGTTAATCTCTCTAATTAACTCAAATGCGCATATTTCTATCACACATACAAGTGTAGGAATCATATGATTGATTTTGATGATATTTTTATTCTTCGAACTTGTTAGCGCATAAAATCAATGTCTATTCTCTTGAGTGATAATTATGGTAGTTAATCTTTTCATGCTCTTACACATGATATGACCCCACACCTAAGTATTGAAAATGTATGATTCAATTGATTTTGTAAGGGGAAGCACATGTTTGATTAACTTGTTCTAATATTCTACATATGTGTTCCAAAATTATTTGTAAAATGAGAGATATAAAGAGTTTTGAATGATTGACATTCTTGCATAAAAATATCCCCTATGATCATCAGTACTTTTCATGAGAAAAGTTGAATCAACAAATCATATATATGTTTGATTGTGTAATGTAAACTTTTATAATTGCACTTGTTGACGTATAAGGCCCTGATCATTCCTACGACTGGAATATTAAAGGGGAGCTATGCTATTAATATACTATATCATATATTGCATCCCTTTTTAATGATGACAAAGGGGGAGAAGAAGAAGATGATGGCAAGTATATGCATAAATAATGGTATGTGTTATGATTCTATTTTGTACTTGCCTTCAATTGTTTACCATCATCAAAAAGGGGGAAACTATTGGCTCTAAGTCACATTTTGATTTTGATGATACAAACAATATGATTAGTATTATATATGAAAGACTGAACTAATATAATATTATAATTATCCTATATCATATCTAATATATAGCGTCGGTCCAATATTAATTTATTAATATTAAAATACATGTTTTGGACCTACTTATAAGCATTATGGTATAATATATTTGTAATTACATGTGTTAATTGAGTGTTGCAATCTTCAAAATTATGTGATATATTACTTGTGGTGAAGTTATCATAAAAAAAAATTAATGTATGATGACATGATGATCTTGATTTATATGTTGTCATAATTCCATAGATTATGTAAAGGTTTTATGACATGATTTGGATATCATACCTTGTTAGATACAATTAGAGATATTATTGTGGATATGATTTAGGCTAATTGATTTGATTGGATATGATATGGATTTTATCTTATGGATTACTATTGGATAGTGAAATAATCAAGATAAAATTTCATAAGAAATACCTTGTGATATTTGTCGATGCGGATTATTTTAATCAAGGGCTTTCATAATTGATATGACATAATATTGAGCTTATATTTTGATTGGCCAAATGTATTATATGGTTTACTTGAAGATAATATATGACAGAGCATCATATAGATTTTATATGATCTAAGGGATTGATGTTTGAAAAATATTTCATTATCCATGAAATATCCTTTAATTGATTGAGGAGAACATTTTGACAATCACTAATTGATATGATGATAAAATCTCTAAGATTGTTCCTTGGTTAACAAAGCTTTAATTTGAATTTGACTCTTAAAATCCAAATTAAGGATCATTTTGAACGTATGACGTGTGATATTATTACATCTTGAGAATAAGGATGTAGATTTTTTTGCGTGATAATAAAGCATGGCTCTAAGACTTTGAAAGGAGGTTCAAGGCTTTGAAAATAGAAGATTTCATTCAAGCAAATCAAAAGTTGCCATGACTAAGAGATTACAACATAACAACTAGTTGATCATCTTTGGCTGTAAATATGAGGAGCTAAAGCAAGTTCAATGCATCAGAGCAATTGAGAAATCATGAGCTACACTTTCAAATGCAAGAGAAAGAAAAATTGAGATAATACCTTGGGCTGGAATTTGCATATTGATCTGATCATTACTTGTACTCATTTTCTGATGATAACTTCTTGTAAGGGAATTATGTGACAAGTAAATTGGGAAGAACTTACTTGGGTAACTAAGTATTAAGTGGGAAATAGTTAGCAAGAGTTTCAACTTAAGATATTTAGCTGAGTGGTTGATCGAGAGAGAGGTTCTTATGATCAAGTAGTTGATCTTGAAAGTGTTCAGTGGAGACTTCGTCGAGTCAAGGGGAGTCGAGTGTGTAAATTCGTAAGTGAATAAGAAGTGGGGTGATTCAAATCTTGAGGAACGAGGAGCCTTAGGTGGAAACTAACCCTGTTAGGAAAGATCAACATCGTAAAAATATCATAATGTTTTGTCCCGCTTTTATTTTCACATTGAATTTTTATAGTTGCTTTAATTTTTGCTAATCACCATATTCACCCTCCTTTTAGGGTGAATTGACTAGCCTAACTAAACTTTCATGATGATTTTTCACTCCCATCAAGTTTATATTCTTACATTACCCTTGTTTACAATATATTTATAAAGTGTTAAATTAGTTGGTTTTAATTTTTGTACCTACTGAAATTACTTTTTTAAAAGACAAAATATTGAAATACATCCAATAAATACATTTTCAATATTTAAGCCTAACCTAAACATGACATTTATATAAATAGTGGATCATTGTTGTGTAATTAAACATTAAACAAATTTAAGTTACAGTGGTTTGGGGGGGGGGAAAAACAAGAGCTCCAATAGGCACCATTTAGTTCAAAAAGGGGAGCTTTATCCACTTCCTGATCAATTAAAAGGATTACTATATTGTGATAGTTAAATGGAGCATTTTAATAGGAAGCCATTGCCTCGAGTTGAAAAGAACCAATTAGCACAAAGACAGTGCTAATTGATAAAAAAGTACGTAAATTTGTTTAAATCACTGGAATTTAAGAAATGTTTACAAGATGTAACACAATAAGCTAGTTACCAATGAACAAATTTCGCTTTTTATATAGTCATATTGTTGTACAATCATAATTTTAACTATATTATTTTGAATTCATATGAGCTAGATAACACTTCTTGATAGCCATATTACTTACTAAGTACATGTTTTATAATACATTGATCAAATGATCAAAGTAAGCACATATTCCATTTTTTTAAAAAAAATAAAGGAGTTACATATATTATTTTGAAAACTTAATCTATTGGACATAATTCTAATTTAAATCAAGAGCAATTACCCAAACAGTTGACTTTCTTTATGTAAGACAAGATTCAATGAATTGCAAAATGTGACTAAGTATCTGTGTGTATTTGAAATAGGTCTCCAACAATGTTAGAAAAATTACCTTTTTGCCAAATATTACATGCTAATATAATCATAAACATTTCTTGGAAGTAATAATTTTATTTTCACGTAGTTTGTTTCACTTGAGATTATATGTTTTGCTCCAAAATCACATAGTATAATTAGTTCTTGTAGTAGATTTAAATGTAAATTTATTAGGCAAACTAATGTATATGATTGGGCTATCTACATTCCCACAATAGTGAAATACTTTCAATCAGCACATTTTCAATATTTTAGCCTAAACTGAACATGACATTTATATAAATAGTGGATCATTGTTGCATAATCATACATTAAGCAAACGTAAGTTAGAGTGGTTTAAAAAAATGAGCTCTAATGGGCGTCATTCGGTTAAAGAGGAGGAGCTTTATACACTTTTTGGTCAATTAACCACATAAAAAAAATTACTGTATTGTCATAGTTAAATACGGTATTTGAGTTGGAAGTCATTGCCTTGATTAGTACAAAAGAACAAAATAGTACGAAGACAGTACTGATTGATTAAAAAAAAAGTATGTAGACTTGTTTAAATCCAATTTGTTTGTAGTTGATTGTTATGTTTTATATAGTTTGCTAACTTCTTTTTTAAAAATATAATTTGATTAATTTTGCGCAATGGTAATAGTCACTTACATTATTCGAAAATTTAAAAACAAATAAAATAATCAGAATGACATCGTTGAATCGAAAGATTCAAAAATAATGCAAGCAAGTTGCATCTTGGGATGAAAACATTTGTATGGTGGTTTTTAAATCAACTATTGTGGAAAAATTTCTAGGAAAATATTAGCAAAAGCTAATCAAGATTAAAAATTTAAATTGGTAAAGATAATTATTAAATTTTGCATTGAAAATTTTTACAAAACACCATTTTACATCAACATTGTCTTCTAAAAATATATAGTTTTATGGGCGTTATTTCAGTTCAACCAAAACAATAATCATGCTTAATTAAAATGAAAATATCAGTTTCTAGACATTACAAATTAGTGATAGAATTAGTGATAAAAACAATCCCAAAAGGTTGGATATACTACTACTAGTTAAGGGTAATTTACATTTGGGTGCATTGAGCTTTGGTGTATTCATTTGCAGGACCAACTTTTTGAAAAGTTCACTGCCATGACCATTGAGTTATTGTGCTTTTGACTTTCAGGGGACAAATTACTGTTGAAATTTATAACTTTTCATATTTGCAAATATAACCACAATCTTTAAAAACTTACTTTTGAAAAATCTAAAATTGTGCATGTGATATTTTGCTCACCAGTACTACTCGAAGCCCTCTTTCATTTGGTATTAGAGCCACATGACCAAAAGTAAGCAAGATAATTAAGCTAATTAATAACTAATTAAGCTGATTAATTGTGATTAATATTTAAATCATCACCTGCTTACCTTGGTCTGAATTATTCACACATTGTTCACTCACCGGAAGGAATTTGTTCAGTAGCACCTCAATTAAACTATATCACTTACATAGTTTTAGAATTAAAAGCAAAATTAGCTAAAATTAAGACTGAAGTTAAGGAGCTTAAGAAGTAATTATCTGTAATTCACCTTTCTCAAGTTAGCGCAGTTAGACATAGTGAAAAACCTACTTCCAGTATTAGTACTCTATTTCAGCATAACTATCCTTTCTAAAACCCAAAAAACAAAAATTCATTTCCTTTGTATAAGATAAAAATCTAAAAAGAAGTAAGAGAAAATCAGGTGAAAAATCGACTGAAAAAGCAGAAAAAAAGAAGAGGATGGAGTGTACATAGTACACTCTTGAAGAAGTACAAAATATGTTTGAAGAAGAAAAAAATCCAAAAGAATTAAACTAGATCATGAGCACAATTAGTGATAAACATAACGTGTTGTCTGATGATAATAAAGAGACAAATAATGTCCAACTAAAAGAAGAAATATATCAGTAGATGAATCTGATTAAACTAGAAGATAATTAATGTATTACCATTAGAAGAAGTTAAGAGAAAATTGCAGAAAAAATATGGCAAAATGGCTATTGAAGATGAGATTAATGAAATTGGAGAAGAATTCAACTTAAGTGAAATAGACACCAATTTGGTTAATAATGCTATTCCTAAACCTGAGGAATTCGGTGAATCTTCTAGAAGAAATACTCATTTTATAAGACCTAAGTACATTCCAGCAGGACGTACAACTAATTTCACCTTTGAAGAAGTTAGTCTTACTCCAATATGTCAAACGAGATACATCTTAAACACAGATGGAGCTCATAATAGAGAAGAAGTATTTAAACATTAGAAAAGAGACATGAATTGTATCTTAAACCTAAATACTACATGGATTGCCGTGAATTTTCTAAACTACATCGAACATAGTTTTCCTGATACTGTAGCTGACTGGTATGATTCATTAAATGAAGATGGTAAAAATGCATTAAGAATGATGAAAACAACAACTATAATGTTAAAAGATTTATGCAAGGACATCGAAACTGAATTTATCAGAGCTAAATTTGGTTCTCAAGAAAGGGCAAGAGAATGGCAAGGAAAGATTAA
The DNA here is from genome assembly GCA_029747015.1 of Carnegiea gigantea. Taxonomy (NCBI): domain Eukaryota; kingdom Viridiplantae; phylum Streptophyta; class Magnoliopsida; order Caryophyllales; family Cactaceae; genus Carnegiea; species Carnegiea gigantea. The sequence goes on from JAKOGI010001301.1 coordinate 169,628, forward strand.
TAATATAGAATTATGGGATATAAAATATCTGAAAAATTATATTACTGAATTTAGTCAGTATTATTACAAAATTGGGCATAATGAAACTAATCTTAAAATGTTCTATGACAAATTGCCACATCCTATAAATTCCATAATTAATGAAAAATATATTACATAGCTTAAAAGAGCAGATGTCATTGACACCATTGGTTCAACAATCTCTTATTTACGAAAATGGGCTAGTGTCTTGATCTCCAAAAGTTAAAAAAAAAAATAAGAAGCAATTCCTAACTTGCTAGGATTAACCTTACCAATGGGGAAAGGAACCTGAAAAAAGAAGGAAAAGAAAATTCTATAGCAAAAAGAGCTTTAACAAGCAAAGGGGTAAGAAACATAGAAGAACATATTATAACAAACCAAGTCCTAAAAAACAAAACTTTTTTAAGGAAAGCGGCTTATTCTCCTGCAAGGAAAAACAATTGCAAATATTGGGCATGCGAAAAAGTAGGACATTATGGTAATGAATGCAAAAATATGAAGAATAACAAGCTTATTGAAACCTTGGGAAGCCTAGATTATGTTGAGCTTAGTGAGGATGAGGCATTAGATCTAGCTCTAAATAACAACAAAGGAATTGTTGAAATTACATTGAACAATGAATGTGAAGAAAGTCATTATGAAGAAACCAGTCATATGATTGAAAGTGGCTCGATTAGTTTTGGTGATCTTCAAGGAGAATAATTTGTTGTAGAATATGATAACAAAGAAGTCAAAGGAGATTGGGTCTTTCCTATAATCCAAAAAGACATGATCTATAAAAAGTCCATCTTTCAATTAAAAAGCAAATAAGTATGTGAGATGATGAAAGGAGATTTAGAAATAAAAGATTATGACTGTGATGTCGGCGAAGTTAATCTAATTAACACGGAAAACATCCTTAAGCATAACAAAGATAGAAAGTATAGATATATCCACGTTAGAAGCATCTAAGTTCAAATCACTCCATTACAATATTATAACAAGGATATTGATCTTTATGCTTTGTTCTGTGGTGTTAGGCATACCAAATTTAATAATCAAATTATCATAGGGATTAAGACCAATTTATGTAATGGATCAGTAGGATTCAACTGTCGACCTAGATATTATGTGAGTCTACAAGATGAATTTGCTCAAAACTTTCTAATCCCTTAAGATGAAAACAGTTGGAATGGATATGAAAAGAGGATGATACACTTTAAGAATATTTTGGAAAATTATCTACAAATTAGATAATACAATAGATCCAAAAATTAAGATGCTAATGATAGAGGCAGAAAAGTTTGAAAGCCCTACCCTTATGCAAAAAATCCAAAGGATTAAATCCAATCCTCAAGAGATAAAAATTAATAGGTCATGGATTTCTAGCTTAACCAACCCTACTAAAATTAACAAGAAAAACGTGATAAAAATTGATGAGAATGGCAAAATAACCATTAAACCCCAATTATTAAGAAGCATGAGTGCAAGATCAGAGTAGGGAGAAGAATCTTCATCATCTACAAAAGAGCTTAAAGAAGATGATACAATTAACATGACCAGTGAAATAAACAGAATGAGTTTTAAACCCGCAAGACACAGTGTTGATAAAAGTATGAGTCTTGATAGAAAGGTCGTTGGGTACAAAACCAGAACTATTAGTGAACTAATCTACGAGGATGAATTAGTCAAAAATATAACTATGGAGATATGCTATGAAGCTACCAATACAAATCCTAATAGCATCTATTTCCCAATAAAGGTATGGTTAGAGGGAGATAATAAATGTGAATTGTGGACCTACATAGATAGTGGTTGTTCTGCATGCTTTGGAATGCATTATACAAGTTCTATGGGCTATTGATCAACCCTCTCATGATATGATTATTGCAAATAATTTTTAGAGATTATATTCTCCATACACACAGACCATAAACAAAATAATATTCACAATTAATAATCACTCTGCTCCTATTAAAAAATTAAGTAAGGCTTACACTCATCAAAAGATTGAGTTTATACGCAGCCAACGTGGTGAGAAGGTAATGTCTGCACAATGAGAGGTAGCACTGACAATCTCATTTGTTGAGTTATCTGTTAAAGAGCAGATTGTTGAATAACAAGAAAAATTATGCAAAGAGCCTTGCTCTGATAATCCTCTAAAATTCTACGATAAAGATAAAACATTTGCTTAAATCACTTTATTAAATTCCAACACTATTATCCGAGTTAAACAAATAGTGTATACACACTAGGATATCTAAGAATTTGAGAAACAACTTAAAGAACTTCTGGATAAAGGGCTAATCAGGAATAACAACAATCCTTACACCAGTCCTGCTTTCATGATAAGAAATCATGCTAAAGAAAAATGAGGAAAAGTAAGAATGGTAATCAATTACAAAAAAACTTAATGATAATACTACCTTTGATGGTTATTACATTCATATCAAAACAGTCCTTTTCAACAGAATTCAAATAGCCTCTTGGTTTTGGAAAATGGATTACAAAAGTGGATATCGGCAAATTAAATGGATGAAGAAAGCATTCCTTTACCGGCTTTTGGTGCCCCACAAGGACACTATGAGTGGATAGCAATGACATTCGGTATGCACCTCAAATATTTCAAAGAAGAATAGATAACATCTTTAAAGATCTTAATCATTGTTATTTAGTTTACATTGATGATATCCTTGTCTTTTCCAAAAACATAGAACAGCACAAAGACGTCTTAGCTGTCACCCAAAGATGCATTGATCATGACATTATACTTGGTAAGAACAAGTGCATTTATGCTGAACAAGAGATTGAGTTTCTAGGTCTAGAGATAAGAGCCGGATAAAATAATTCTACAAAAATATATTCTAGAAAAAAAAGAAAATTTTCCTAAAAAGATTGAAGATAGGAAGCAGTTAGAAAGGCTTCTCGGATAACTTACCTATGCTTCAGATTTTATTAAAAATGTAGCTAAATTATGAAAGCCATTGCAGAGGAAACTCAAGAAAGAAGAAAGTTGAACATGGGCCCCTAGTGATTCAAATATTGTCTAGAACTTCAAAAAGATGTGTAAAAATCTTCATGTTCTTAATTTACCTCATGAAGAAGATGATTTGGTTCTTGAGACAGATGCCAGCAATGAGCACTGAAGTGTAGTACTCAAAATCAAAGCAAGGGAAAAACTCTGCAAATATTGCAGTGAAAGTTTTGATAAGGCAAAATACAACCATCACACGATGGGAAAAAAATCCTTATAGTCATAAGGGGAATTGAAAAGTTCTTAATCTTTTTAGCCCAAAACCTTTTTTTCATTTGAACTAATTGCAAAGGAATACTTGGTTTTGTGCAAAAGAATTTATCAAATGTGTAACTGCAAAAGCGACTTTTGCGTTGGCAATTATGGCTTAACCAATTTTCATTCTCTATTGAACATATACAGGGATCAAAGAATTCTCTACCAAATAGTTTAACTCGAGAACTTACCAATAGTGATCATCAGAGCAGAACTTCTGCTAGAAAAGGAGGAAATGCATAATGAAATGCCAGTGATACTAGAACAGGTTTCTCCTTGTAGTAAAGTCCTTATTGACAATTTAGAATTCCATACAAAAAATAGATCACGTTTTGGTCTACCATCTTCTACCTATCTAATAGCCCAAAGACTTTTCCTTCTAGAGTTATAAGTCAATTACTTAAGATGCCCTTATGATATTCAAGAAAAAATAAGTTCTCATGTTCAAGAAAAAATGGTTCAATGAGTGGTACGCAACCTGCATCAACTATTGCCATAACTATTCCTATTATATTTGGGAGTCTTAGAGTATAACACCGATAAGTTTAAAGCTGGTGGTGTTAATTTTCCAGCAAATTCAATCTCTCCATATGACCCTGTCATTAAAGCTTGGGAGTACGGGACGGTAGTTCACTTTATGAAGTTCTAGATCCAAAGTTCTCATTTTTCTCAACACTCACTAAATTTCAGCAATACATGTTTGAAAGGATCCATTGGATTCTACATCTCTTGATGGTCCAGCAAAAATCCCAAATAATCGATGCCTATATGTGGAAGTACATTGTCCACTAATTGGGTTTGAAAATAGAAAAGTCAAACTGGCTCATTATCTTGTTTAATTTGTTGATTTTGACAATCCTTATGGTCAACGAAAAGATTGGTTTACAGAACGATGAGAATAAGTTACTAATCCTGCTTTAGCAAGAGTCATCAGTTTTTACAATATTTATCATCAAAGCTGGGCAGTAATTGAACAAGGCAAAGCATTATTGCGTTGCGGAAACACTACTTTTGCCTACGACAATGAGTTTAAAGAGTACATGACGGTGGTGAGAGCAGTTTCAGAAGATATCTTTGATTATCTCTTTGATGATAGAGCCGAAAAATTCTTATCAGAAAAAAGAAAGAAATATCTTCTTGAATTATTTGAGAAATAAGATCCAAAATATCTTCAATTTGATGAAGATTTTGATGATTATCCAAATAATGATGGTTTGGAAGATATAATTGGAGATGCAAGCATGAAAAATCTCAATAATGATGACTAGTCTTTTCATCATTAAAAACTCTGAAAAGTGATTGCTTCATTATTGTACTATTTTGATAAGCATCAGGTCTGTAAAATAAAGCAATCCCACTGTAGCCATGTGAATACACTACAGCCATGTGTATTGTAACCGTTAAGTATCCCATGTACCTCTTTTCCCTCTATAAAAGGAGAGGTCGAGTACTAAGAAGGGCCTTGGTCATTTGAGCATTCTTGAGCAAAAGAGATGTTCGGATTCTCCATTTCTCTATAAGCAAGTATCTCTAATGATCTTAGCTTAAGTCCCTCTTCAAGCTTTCCATTGTAATATATCCATTTTTGAGCTTTTAATAAAAGAAGTTTCCTAATACGGAATGTTATTCAATCGAACCTTATGTCCTAAATATTATAATTTATTGATTAAAGTCTGACTATCCTTTAAAATATAAAACTTTTGATTAGTGACTACGGTCTAAGGTAGGAAATGAAACTTATCTGTACTGTACCCCATCTAAGGGAGGTGTGGCTGAGACTAGCAATCTCTGTAAACTGAAAGCTAGAGAAATGTTAGGGTCCAGTGCCGACTAAGTTCAAATAACGGTCGAAACTCTCTAATTAAGTTTTAATTATTTCACTAAGCATGGTGGGCCTATAACCACAGAAAGTATAATATTTATAATATAAGTAGTAGATTATGATAACTAGTACGAGTAAAGTCATTATAAGAAGTTTAATCATAAAAAACAAGCATATTTCTTTTAAAAAAACCCTAAAAATAGCTTATTTGCATAGTTAACCATTTTTAGGAACCTTTCCACAATTTCTAAAATTTTAGGGACTAAAATAATAATAAAAAGCACTAGAAAGTCACTTTCATCAAAATTGGGGGTACCGAAATGTTAATTTTTTCAAAACCTGGGCCAAACGGTGAATACACCAAAACTGGATGTACCAAAGTGTCGAATTTTCTACTAAGTGTAATAGAACTACAATGCTAATATTTAGCCTGAAGACTATTTGTGCTCAACTTCATAAGGTCCCTACTACATATTTTGTAGGATCGTAATCTCATCCTTTTCAAAATGGATACTGGAAATTAAAGAAGAACCTATTATATGCTGCATCCTAAAAGGTCAACAGACTAAACCACTACTACACACATCAAGACAACTAATAAGCGAATTCCCTTCTCGAATTATTAGTATGTCACTAAATGTGTGCTTCTGTGCAACATAAACAAACTGAAACATCTAATGTGTTTCCAGCTAGATTAATCCATCAGTATGCAATTCATTCATAAAAATGCATTGAGGATAACAGACAACTATTTATCATGAAGAATCAAAATAAAGTAAAGGATACAACAAATCTCTTAGATAGCCCTAAATTTATGAGCAGAAACTCAAGATTGTGTCACAAAGCAATTGTTCTACCTTCAAAGTTATAATACTTTCCTTTCCATATACTGAACTTGAATAAAAAATTATGTTATTCAAAAAAACTAAATTTACCTAACAAGTACTCATCCACTATTACACCCAACTTTAGCAATTATTGCAATTTAAATTTCTTACTTAAGACTTGATTTATCCAACAATTTTCTTTGGAATATTATGTCTGTTATGCCAAGGAATTAATTTCCTTAGTTTAAAAAACCAGGAACTCAAGAAAAGAAAAAAAAACTTCACAACATTGCTAATCTACAGAATATAGTAAGAGCTCTCCCCCTCCAAATACATAAAAAGGCAGAGCCTAAGCAATAATAAAAGTAGTACATTTTTCTTATTTTTTCAATTACATACACGAAAAATTGTGCATACAAATTAAATGTATAATTTTGAATTGTTGAAACAATCAATTAGTAACATATTCAATGTCTCTATTGTGAGTCCATATAAAGAAAATAGTAACATCTATATGAAAATAGATATAAAGAAGATCCCATGATAATTTCAATTATATTTTTTATTTAATTAAATACTTATACAAGACAAAATATATGTATATCTATCATCTGCCAACTACTTAGACTTCATTTAAACTTTATGGTAATTTATGCCTAACTCATTAAAGGATACGTCCAATTGAGTAGTAAAAGATTTTACTAGTTGTCTTTCTCTTTGAATATTACTGTTCTTTGCTGGAATTTAAAAAAAAAATGCTATAGGGTCAATTTTTCCAAACAAATATTCTCCTTCTACATATAAATAGGCAAGAAATTAAAGTGCATGATCATTCTTCTTACACGTTAGCCACACAAAGTAGTAGCAGAAACAATACTACTACTACTACTATTATTATTATTATTATTATTATTATTATTATTATTATTAGTAGTAGTAGTAGTATTAGTATTAGTATTATTATTATTATTATTATTATTATTATTATTATTATTATTATTATTATTATTGTTATTACATTGTATGATGGCTCTTCATAAATTTATCATTATTATTATTACTACTACTACTATTGTTGTTGTTGTTGTCATTATTATTATTATTATTATTATTATTATTATTACTACTACTACTACTACTACTACTACTACTACTACTACTACTTCTACTACTGCTGCTGCTGCTGCTACTACTACCACCACTACTACTACTACTATTACAACTACAGTGTATGGTGGTCGTTCTCAATGGTGTCTCTACTATTATTTGTAATATAGCGACTTTATATGGTTTTGAAGTTTAAGTCATTTTATTCCCTATTCTTTTTGCTACAATTTGCAACATCTACTTGGCATTTGGAAAAGAGATTTTAGAAAAGGATTGACTATAAATAATGGATAAATTGCAATGTAAAGAATATCGGCAGAAATGTTGTTCAATCCTTGATTCAAAAAGAGTACACTTACATAAGAAGAAAACTCGGGATTCAATTGAAGCTCCTCTTGTGAGGGGAAAAAAAAAGATCAACAAAAACAAGAAGGTATAAACAATTTCAACATATTTTTTCAATATCCGAATTATTAGAATGAATGAAATTATACTTTAATAGATGTTTTTATACAAAATATAATAAGCATAACCAAATGCTTAGTTAATGTCCATGACTCATGCATAAGATGTGGACACAAAAGCCTCCCTATTAGTTTGAAGGTTCAACTAGCCAAGGTGACATACAAGAGCTATAAGTTAATGATCTATTTACAGTAGATTAAAAAAATCAATATTGGTTGCAAACATGAAAGACTAATGCATCTAACCCATATTGCCGGCACCTAGCCAAGACAATATCTCAACCTTGGACCACCTGGCCACAAGTGTCAGTTTTGTGATACAATTAGGTGGTGTGAAGAAAGACTTTAAAAATCACATAGCACAGCAAACCCAATATTCTCTTTGTGTTGTGCAGAAGGAATAGTGCAACTTGCAAAGCTAAAGGAAGCACGTATATACCTTCATGAGTTTGTTGACCATAGAAAAGGCTAAACTGCTACAAATTTCAAAGACAACATAAGAGCCTACAATTTAATTTTCTCCTTCACTTTGATGGGAGCCAACATGATTGGGTCAATCTTATCAAAGCAAAATGACAAGTCAAAGTTTGCACAATTGTATGTCTTTGACATGAAAAGTAGGTGTGGAATATACTTGGGACACTAGGCAAAAATATAAATCAAGCAAACTGACAGAAGAAATTATGGAATATCTGATGCATATGTTTAACATCTATAATGCCCTCACAAAAGTGTTCTAGATGGCTAGAAACAAATTAAAGGAGGAGCACCCCCACAAATTTGAATGTTTGCTAATTAGAGAAAGAAATGAGGCAAATTGACAGTATAATGCTCCAACAGCAACAGAGATTGCAGCTTTAATTATTGCTGACTTTGAATGTAGCAATATTGGACGTGACATCATAATTGATCATCAAACTCATGGACTATAGAGAGCGGCAGAAGACAATCCATCCTTTATTTTACAATAGGAAGAAGATTTTTTAATAACACATAGTTGATGCTTACTCAATAATCGAAGAAAAGCATTTGTAATACTTAAAGACACACCAAAAAGAACTAAGATCAGGACTCTATAGAAATGTATGTGATGACATTTTTAAGTGAAACATAAATGCTGAGTCCATTAGTAGATGCATAGTGTTGCCTTCTTCATTCACTCATGGGCCTCGATGTATGATATAAAACTTTAAAATGCACTGGCAATATACAGAAAATATAGCAACCCATATTTCCTCATTACTTTATGGCTTATCCAAAATGGCCAGAAGTCTAAGATATGTTGGAGTATATTGAATAACAAACAGTTGAGGACAGACCTGATACTGTCTGTCGCATATTTAAGCTAAAACTTGAACAACTGTTGAAAGTGCTTACAAAAGATCACGACATTAGCAAAACCTAATCAAGTAAACATGTTAAATTGTCATTTCCAATGGTAATATAATTAGTACATAACCATTGTTGTGCATATGCATATATGACCATCAGTGACATATTAAAAAAATTACACCCCTTTATACAAGACCACATAAGACATGGTTACAAGAAACAGTGTTTTCAAAATTCATCTTTTTAAAAGTAGGCCCATAGTTTAGCAAATTTACTCTATATAATGATTAAAAATTATACTCTAAAGACCTTAGAAAAAGGATAGCAAACTCAAGAATTGTACAAAATGATTTACATGTTATTAAGTATTTATAATTTAAACTTATATATGATTACAGTTGATGAATTTATTTATGTTTCAGTAGTCTATACCATAGAATTCTAGAAACGGGGTTTGGCACATGCACACATATTATTGTGGCTCAAGATAGAGGATATGATAATGCCCGCATATGTCAACACACTCATCTCGGCGGAGATCCCTAATAAAAGTCAAGAGCCAGAGGTCTACGAAGTTGTCTCACAATTCACGATGCATGGGCCATATAGCCCCTAATAATGCAAATGCACTATGCACAGAAGAGAAAGTATGTACAAAAAAGTTCCTAAATAGTTTCCATCGACATACAATTATTGATGAAACAAGTCATCCCGTGTATAGAAGGCGTAATGATAGGAGGTCAGTAATACCACCTGGCACCTATTATTAAACTTACATACTGCTAAAATTCAACATAAATGATATGTTATATGTAGTTATTTTATTGTTTAAATTCTCTAGGACCATAAAGAAAGGAGATATTAAGCTTCACAATCGAAATGTTTTTCCATGCAACGAAGAATTGTTGTGATGCTCAAAGCACATATTAACACTGAACGGTGTAATAGAACAAAATCAATTAAGTACCTCTTTAATTATGTCAACAAAGAGGTCAATAAGGCTACTATGGCAATTGAGAATAGTACCTCAACCAATGGAGATGATGAAATTACAACATACTTAGATAGTTGATGCCCATCGGGTTGCAAATCTTTTTGGAGGACTTTTCGATTTGATATACAATATAAAAATCCATTTGTGATACACTTGCAAGTACATTTGGAGTACGAACATTTAGTGACACTAAGAGATGAAGATTACTTGCCAAGCTATACACAAAGAGATGACATTGAGAATACTATGTTCATTGAGTGGATGAAGATGAACATTATTGATGTAGAAGCACAAGAAGTCACATATGTTTCCTATCAAAAAAAACATATGCAGACTTCCCAAGCAAATTTGTTTGGAATGATTCTTTAGACATGTGGACTCCATTGCAACAAAAGTGGGTGAAAAAGAAATGTTGGATGTGAAGACATCGCAGAAGATGCATAGGAAGAATTCTCTACATACATCTAAGTGTTGGCGAGAAGCAGTACCTCAGAGTCCTGTTGAACTCAGCAAAAGGGCCAGGGAGCTATGAGGAAATAAGAATGGTCAATAGAATCACCTATGGAATGTTCAAGCAAGCTTGCTATGCTTTGGGACTTTTAAATGATAATAATGGGTGGAATGATACTATCCAAGAAGAAAACCATTGGGCCATGCCATGTCAATTAGGTGAACTATTTATCATCATCCTTTTGTTTTTGTAAGGTATCTGACCCGTGCCTTTTTTCGAATACCAATGCAACATTGCTTTTTTCAGGACATATCATATAATAAAAGGAAGTTCTACAAGCATCGGGAATTAATATTGTTCTAGAGATTACAAAGATCTTGAATAGATATGGTAAATGCTTGGCTGATTTTAGTACATTGCCACAACCAAGTCCTCAAAAGATGTCTCATCTAGAAAATTGGTTGATAAAGGAAGAATTAAAATATGATGTTCAACTTTTGAGAAAATAGCAAGAAAGATTTAAGATGTCATTAAACAAGGAGTAGTTACAGATTTACAATGCTGTTTTTGAAGTAGTAAACGACACTGGAATAGTTTTCTTTGTCTGTGGCCATGGAGGAAAAGGAAAGACATTTCTATATAATACAATATCTTCATGGTTAAGAAGCGAAAGGAAGATTGTTATAACTGTTGCTTCATCAGGTAATAAATGTATATTAGAGTAATATATGCACATATATATGTTAACCACTTTGATTATAATAGTATTACTTATTTGAATGGGTATTGCACCATTGCTGATTACAGGAGGGTGAACCTCCTATAACATATTCAATATCCTGATAGACTTATCTAAGCATTCAACCTGCAATGTCAAAAGGCAAAAACAAATAATCGACCTTCTTTGTCAAGCTTCCTTAATCATATGGGATCAGGCACCTATGGATCCTAGATTTGCTTTTGAAGCAGTTGACAAGACAATGAAATACATTGTGGCAAAGAAGGATGCAATTAGATCATTATAGCTATTTGGAGGAAACATTGTACTCCTTTGAGGTAATTTTAGATAGGTATTACTAGTAATACCAAACGGAAAAAGACCAAATATGGTGCAAGCAATGATCAATATATCATATATTTGGGATGCAAGGTTTTCATGTTAAGAAAGAGCATGTTAGTGAAGAACAAGTTAATGGATGGTTTCATAGATACAAAAATTGAAGGATTCAATAAATGGCTTTTAGAAAATAGAAATGACACTTTTTTAGCAACATGTAAAGGGGATGAATTAGAGCCAAGTTAGGTTCGTATTCAGATGAGTATCTTAAGAAAAGCAATGACAAACATTACATCACATGGTACAGAACACATATCCAACATTCAGCATGAACCACAATGATGATGCTTACCTAAGTGAGTGCACTATACTAGCCCCTTTTAATGAAACAACAAATGATATCAACGACTATATGACATAGTTGTTCCCAGGTGATTACAAAGAATACAAGAGTTGTGATGAAATCTGCTAAGGATCCATGGCTTCTATGGAGCAACTGCACATTTATCCCACAGAATTTTTGAATGGTCTAACATTGATAGGATTCCTGAACCATTTACTACGGTCTAGTCATCTTGCTTAGAAACATCAATCCTTCACAAGGACTTTGCAATGGGACTAGATTGACAGTGAACCATATGGGCCAATATATTATACAAGCAAGGATTTGATAGAAAAAAATATCGAAATGAAGGTTACAATTCTTAGAATTGTTTTGCACACATCTGAGAAAAAATGGTCTTTCGTATTAAAGACAAGACAATTTTCCATTCATGTTTACTATGCAGTGATTATAAATAAAAGTGGCACAATCATTGAAATGTTCAGGAGTTCTCTTTCCAAAATCGATATTCAGTTATGGACAACTGTATGTTACATCATCAAGGGTGACTTCACCGGAGATCTGAAGTTTCTCATTAAACATGACGATGAATGCTATACACAAGAAATATTGTCTAGAAAGAAGTGTTCAACAACTTACCTATGGTATTTTGCACTCAAAATAACTTCACTACTACAAATTACCCAAAAAAAAAATCATACTATACTTCTTTTAGTGATAGTAAATTCTACAAAATGTTAGTTTCAATTATGAATAGACTATGACAAATTATGATTCTTACAATTAAATATAATCGAAGATTAGAATAATAACAATTGATAAATTCCTTCACTATATTGTGTAGGCAACTCCAAACAGATGAAATATACTATAAGTCCACAATTGAAATACCTTTCTATAGGTAAGTACAAATCAATACAAAATATTGTCTTATATTTTTGACTTAAATGTACAAGCATGTAAAAAAAAAAAAAATCATTACATGCAGTAAACAGCGCGTCATTGATGACAAGTAGTAAGGAACAAACAAAAAGTCAAAATGTAACATGGTATAATGTGTATTACTTTTGCAGGTTACTTAATCTAAGAATGAAAGTTGGTGACTAATAGACAACAAAGACGACAAATATGATGTGTTGTTAAACATTTTATAGTAGAACTACTTTTTGCACAGTACATTTCACATTATTATATAATGCATTTTTAAAAATAAAGTTCAAGTTTAAGAAAGACAACATTAAATTGCTCAAAATACTATGGTTGTTCTTTACTTCTTCACTCCCACCGTCATTTTTTTATTTCATAAAATCATGACCCTTTTTTAAACTTAGAAAAACATCATGTAGCATCAAACCACACAGTATCTTAAAACAAAAATTAACATTCTTGACTTGCAGGATTAAAAAACATAGGCTGCACATCAAAAATTCAATTACATAATATTAAGGTGACTTTATATGAAATAAAGTAAGAAAATATGCACTATCATCAAGTCCATAAACCTCAATATAGTATATCGCCAACATCAATTTATATAACAAGATACTACTCCTTATCAACCAATGAGTGATATCAATCATGTAACACATGGATTAAAAAACTAGTAATATATAAAAGTGAATAAGATGATTGTAGTTAGACATTTGTCATGTTTTTGATTGAATGCATTAATGTCAATCTTTTTAACTTCTTAGATATTAAGTTGTCAATAAATAGCTACAATTTCTATCGATTTTATTGCAATCATTGAAATATTAATCAAAGCACCATCTTCAATGTTATAGAAGATAAAAAGCTTGTTAGCATTAATTATATCTACTCAATAATCTATTTAAATTGCAATAAGTTGCAACACAAATTTATTTCATTTTACTACATAGTACCATATAAAACTTAACAGAAATCATTCAAGGTACGAAACTTACCCTAATAAATATAAGATAAAACTAGCAGTTAATCTTTAATAATGTAATCAATAACTGAGGTGAGATTCCTAAAGAGGAGATAGTAAGTCATTTCAGTAGGGTGGATGGCGTCCCAAAACATATATTTTGAGGAATCGGGGCAAACGTAAGAAGCTCGGTTGCATAAAAAGGAAGCCTCCAAGTACCCTGTCCCGCAGCAACCACTGCTTACGTGCTCAAAACCTGCAACAATTACATAAACGTACAGTTTATTTACGTCTTTTGGGTGAAAAATGTAGTCTCTCTCTCTTTTTTTTGTTTTTCTTTTCTGGCAAAAAAATTAAATAATATAATTCATTTGTTGCTAGAAGAGTTCCTTTTTGCTGTCAAGTTCGGCTCAAACGCAAGCAGGCAAGCTTATTGCTTTTGGCCTGGATCATTGTGACGTACTACACATCAAAATAGTAGTCAAGTAAATCAAGTGGAATTTAATTGATTTGTCGATGTGTAATTTCGTCCAACTAAACATGTGAATTGCAATAAAGTTAACTCAGCCTGTTAGATCCAGTTGCCACTCAATTCCACAGGAGGTTCCAATTTGCCTATAGACAACATGACCTTTTTTTGGTTTGTTTTCCTTTAAAATTTCATTAGTTGTATATGATACAGGATGTACATTTTCTTTTATAATTTAGCTAATACTAGACAGTGTTAGTACTTTTTAAAAAAAATATAATTTTATTTTAGATTTAACTGTTTATCTACAAATCCCTAATGAGGCAGCTTACTAAGAAGAAGCCCATCTCATATATCGGCAATAAGCAGAAGACTATGACTCCTAGTAGAGGTATATGAATATTCTCCCCATATCTAAGCTGTACATTCACATCCCTTTCTCTAATAGGTCATTACTACAACTGGTGGATGTACTACAAATTACCACGACGTGATAAGAAAACGATGAAAGCAATAAAAAATACAATATTTTTTTTAGCAAAATGATAAATATTTTGCTACAAGACACTGTTTTGACTTAAAACGCATATGATAATGTTTTGAAATTGAGAAAAAATAGTATGATCCAATAATGGAAGAATAGTACCACTTATAAACAGTGTAAAATTATCTTTTTATTCATAATTTAATATAGTTTTAAAATATGCATATTATATGTTCTCGTGGACAGAATTAATCCTATTAGAGTATCATTTGATACTTTATTGGTGTAGCCAATGAATCCTTAAGCTTAGTAATTTATAATTAAGTGTAATCATTAAAAATTTGATGATTTTAAAATTATAAAATATGTTGATTTAAAATGAGTCAAGATATTTAAGGATATCTTAGTACAAGACATATATCATAGCCATATTTTGTTAATCAAATAATTTTTTTATGGGATCTTTATTAAATGGTGAGACCACTTACTGTAGTTGAAGTTGCCGGTGCCATGTGCCATGGCAGCCATAGGTGAGTAGGCATCAACATACACAATTTTGGTGACACAATCTTGCAGCATAAGCTCAAGGCCAAAGAGCCGAGTTTGGAGAAGCTCGTTGTAATCTCTAGCGACGGAGGACAGAGATTCGATGCAACCACGCTGTGAAATGGAGTTTGATTTCAAAGTAATCACCACCGGCAAGCAACCCATTGGCGGAAGCCCTACTACTCCTATTTTCCGTGCCCCTAGCTCCCACAAGCTCTGTTTATTTTTTAATGCACCAACACGTCATTATGCAAAGTTAAATAAACTAAATCACTCAATGCCATCTAGTTTGATGAAAAAAAAAATCAATAAGTAATACACCCTCATGTTTTCATAAATAATTCTTGCAGAATTTTTAACTAATCTTTTATTTTAAATTTATGTCAATGATCTCGAATCTTCAAATTGGTATAGCCATGTCAAATGATTCTAACCTCCAAATTGCCAACGTAATCTATAAATGACTATATGCACAAATAATTGGCTAGCAATTATTAGCTAAGGGAGGGGGGAGACTACCTCATTAGGCATATAGAACGATTTACTTTATCATGTGTTTGTGACCTTTCTGTTTCATTTTAGCCTAGCAATTGCATGTTTTCAGATTCACTTCCTGCCACTGACATTATCTATGTTATCAACTTAACAATTTGAAATATTTAATGAAAAATTGAGCTAGCATATATTAGTGCTCATTCGCTTATCTTTAATATAAATATATTAGTTTTTATCATTTTTGTGAAGTAAAAGAAACGTCCCTTTTTGGTCTCTTCAAAAATTTACGTAGTGATCACTATGATAGTGCTCTTTATGATTATCTATTTATCTGCACGGCTATTACAATTAAGATTAATAATTACACACATTGTTTTCTTAATTACTTGATACGAGTGATTATATTTTTTGGAAATGGCAAATTAAAGGAACTCCAATTATTGCGCATAGAAAAAGTAAATTGATATCATGCCTGCATGCTTGAGGCCTCAACAAATTTATTCGATGCTTATAGGATAATGTTGGGGCACCGTCCTTGCATGGAAGAGGACATTATTCAGGTCGAAATTCACCGTCTAGTGGCGTTTGGTTTTTATCAGAACTCTGGGCCCTGTGACTACAAGACAGAGTCGAAGAAAATGGGCCAAAATTCGCCCTCACTTAGGCGGCAATGAGAGACCAAAATGGCACCAATTCTAAGGAAATTCGGCATTCCCAAATCCAGGACTGGCTTGTCTTCTCAATCTAACAGCCACATGTTTTCTCCCTTGTTTTTTCTTGTTCTGCTCCTCTCCACACTTCCCTTCCCTCTAAGTGCCAACCCTACCGGACTTTAGGGTTCACTAACATGGTGTTAGCATATCAACACAGATTAGTTCAAGTGGTTTGATACTTGTTCCCTTTAAATAAAGTCTTGAGTTCGAATCTTATGAATGAAAAAAATCTGTAATGTAAGAGCCCTAACCCTTATTGGATCAATAGGAGCTCGACTCCAATGAAATAGATGATTCAAGACCCTCTCAAAAAAAAACATGTTGTGAGCATGTAATGCCATGGGTAGTTTTAGCTGCCCT
Organism: Carnegiea gigantea; assembly: GCA_029747015.1. Taxonomy (NCBI): domain Eukaryota; kingdom Viridiplantae; phylum Streptophyta; class Magnoliopsida; order Caryophyllales; family Cactaceae; genus Carnegiea; species Carnegiea gigantea. The sequence goes on from JAKOGI010001301.1 coordinate 186,272, forward strand.
ATTTAATTTTCTCCTCTTTTTCTCTCCAAAAAATCTATATTCTTTTGTAGTTTTCAAGAGCTGTCATTTACATCTTTTCCAATGCATGATAAACTTCAATGTTCGCATTTTTTTAAAATGTTTTTCCTAATTTTGTTTTCCCTTCATAAATTATCTATCTCCATTTTCGAGATTCTTTTTGTACTCTCGTTTGATGAATTCTCACTCTGAAAGACCTAACTACTTTTGTAGTTCTTAAGGACTACCTTCGGCATTGTTGCTTATGATAAACCCTAAATGTTCGTCTTGTTTTTTTTTTGTTTCCCCTTAATAAACTCCCTGTCACCATTTTTGAAAGAGCAAGACTCTATGAGTTTATTTTCACACTTCTCTAGTTGTTTGAGATACAATTATTTATTGATTACAGTATGAACCTGCACCATACGTTGATTTAATCTTCCCAATACGAAAGCTCCTACAATTTGATAGATCTACTTATCAAATGCTGTATTATAGAATATCAATAACTGAATCGGGAGCATTCAAAAATGTAGAAAATAGTTTTCTTGTGCAGATTTTTTTAAAAAAATTTTAGTAATGTACTTGTATGTTTTAGAGTTCCAATATAGATATCAGGTGGCTTTTAATTAATAAATTCATCTTTCATTTTTTAAAAAATAAAACAGATGTAAAGGTTAGATTGGAGAATATCAAAAACTGTGAAAGAAAAAAAAAATGAAAGTATTATTGGAGATTAATCATATGGTCAATTTAAATTCATTACTTGTCAAAATTTCCCAATCAATAGTTGATTAATTCAAAACTCTTTTCAATTCTTTATCCAAGGAAAAATGAAAACTTTGGCTTGATTAAAATATTTTGATAACATGCATATTTTTCTATCTTTATCTTTTTGTTTTTTAAATTTTCATTTATCTTTTTTTAATGGCAAGGATGCCTACCTAAAGGCTCAATCTCATTGAAACACTCTGGACTAGAAAAGTTATGCACTAGGGAGGAAAGGGGGAATGAGGATAGGGAAAATCTCCACGTACCTCTAATAGGATGTGAAACCACACTTTTTCGTTTGAAGGTAGGCCAACTCTCACTAGACCACCTTTTTTTTTTTTTTTTTTTTTTTTTTTGCCTTTTGTTATTAGATGCTAAGAATGTTGTTGGATTTTGTCTTAATGCTTTTGCTGCTTTGCAGAAACTTGTTACGTTTCTTGTTTTCTGGGTTATTTGTAATTCACATTTTGGATTGAAGATCTCTTCATTTATGGAAAGCTATGTCTTGGATTTTCAATATACACTAGCATTAAGTTGCTAAACCCATTTTGGTGTCGACAAGTTATGTATCTCTTGGCCCTTTTATAAGATTTTTGCTCTTAGCAGATTCTCCGTTCTGTTCCATTGTTCCCTTAAGTTGAGAGTCTTCTTATGTGAGACTCTTGAGTGATTGTAATATATTCATGTAATTGATCTCATGGTGCTAGGATCTCGTTGTGGTTTCATATCTTTCGGAGATCCTTATGAACTCTCACCATTGAAGTGGATTTTGTTGTTGTCGCTTGTAGTTTCTAGACGTGGAATTTTCATGTTAAATTTACGTGTTGTTGATCTTGGTATATATTTCTCGAATATCTACAAGCTACTAATTATTTGCTTCCGTTATTAGATACTCTCAATTGACAAATTTTGTTCTTAACAATAAAAACTTCTAATCTAGAGGATTGGTATTTTCTAAATTTGTTTTTAAGTAAACCAAGATTAAAAAGAAATTTCTTTAAAGTAAAATTATGACAAGCGACTCACCTTGATGAACTCGTGCACATTCTGGACCAAAAATTCCTGATATTGAGAGACAGTGTACATCCTTCTCCGAAGAGGCACCGTGTAGTAATTGACCACAAAATCATTGGTGCCCGCACTCACCAGAAACAGCGCCTTGCGTATGTGGTCCCTAGCCTGTTCTACCCCAATTGTCTTCTCAATTCTAGTTTTGTACTCTTTGAAGTAGTCTAGTTGTGTTGACATTGAAATTACTCCCTGTTTCAACACCAAGTCTCTTATGTTACGTATTTAAAGGGAAAAAAAAGTAGTTGTGAAAATTGTAAAAGAGGGTTTGACGAAGTAGGTGTTCCACAGATTGTGTTTCCTTGCAGCGTGCGCTTGTTAACCAATTAACTTATGCCAAAGAAACAATCTTTGTCAATAGCTTTAGTAATCCAATTGGTTTGTATTTCTGCCCTATGATTTCTCTACCATCCTCCTTTTTTTTTTTCTTCTTTTGGAAAAGAGACGGTAAGTTTATCTATTGCAACCAACCAGGCGTCTGCAACAATATACTAGCTTATGTAGGCAAATGTGACACTTGAATTCTTGAGGAAGGTGTCAGTTGGGCAACCTTGACAAAAATTAACTTGCAGAGGATAGAAAGTGGGAAGGCCTATATTGGTGAGCTGGTTTGTGATATAAGTTTTGTCTTCCTTTTTCATTTAACGTTTTTCGCTCAGCAACATTACAAAACTTGGAAGCTTATCTAATTAGACACAAAATGACATGAAATGCAGTTTTTAGAGAAATGGATATATACAATTTTTTGAACTATTTGATAAGAAACGTTAGATTATCCTTTAAAGGACACAATTTCGCATCATGGTACCAATTACATAATGATGTTTCTATTTTTTGGTTCTAAAGGTATATTATTGACATGTATTAAATGATGAGAAGTTCGAAGGTTGAATTGAAAAGTTCATTTGCGTTTACATAACTATTGTGTTTTATTAATATTCAAATATTTTTTATTTTCGTTAAAAAATTACAATGCATTCGAATATACGGTTATTTATTCAATTTTCGCACTGTCTAAACAAATAACAAAAGATAATATATTGGTTTGATGAGTTGTCATTTGAAGTCGTGCAAGAAATTTTATAGATTATCTACATTGGTCCTACTAATTGATTGCATATGTGCAATATTTATTGGTGAAGAGTAATATAGGTAGTACTCAGCAACCTTAATCGAAATAAGAAAGCATATATATAGTATTCTAATTTTCTGATAAATATTTTAAAATAGTTTGTGCACAGCATGTGTTGAAATCGTAGTTGGTAACTAAATTTTAGGCTAAGATTCAAAAATTCACATACATTAATCTTTATAGTGCAATATTGCATGCGTACATTTTTGTTTTTAATATCAAAATTGATTTTTGCCTATCAAACACATGTTTAACACCACCTATTGATTAATTATGTTTTAACTATCCAAACCCCCCCCCCCAAAAAAAAATTCCACTTTATTTTTTCTTACATTAACTGTTCTGTCCATTTGAAAAATCATTTGTTGGCCTCAATAAATTATTCTTAAATTCTATTATGGATATTTTACAGGAGGAGGCGTTTAAATATGGGAAAGGGAAGCTAATCGTATGCACATCTTACTCATGGTTGGACCCTAAGATATTGTTTTGGTTCAATGTCTTGCTAACATATGTCACCACTAAGAGATTAATCTTAAGGTAAATATTATTATACAAATATACATTTAAAAATATGTTGTGTCATCAATTTTCTTTAGATTTCAGCTCTTCGACATGAATTTTAACTAGCATTGGCAGGTTATCTCCCGGATCACCGCAGCTATAAATGATATCATTAGAATTACTTGTAATTAATCAAATAAGATAATTAGAAGGAAGAACGGAGAAATACTTACACTTAGGCGCGGTGTAAGAGGGTCATAGCCAGATCCAGCAGAAGCGAAACTCACTCCACTCAACAACTCGTCTTCACTGAGTGAATCGTCCAAATATGGTGGCACCAACTCTTTCACTCCAACGTACCTTGCTACAGACAAGCAAAGTCACACAAATTTCGTCATTTACCACCAAAGCTAGGAAAAGGCCTTGACTTCAGGATGGGTGAGATTCGGGTAAGAAAAATAGTATTTTAGGTTTGACTCTGTTGAATTCTATATAAGTCAGGCCAAAAGCAAATGAGTTGTACATATAAGTTTGAGCAAATTATCCCAAAATTAATTGGCTATTGAAGGAGTAACTTATTATGAACTTATAAACATGCTCAATACTAGACCTAGGAAAACTAACTCAAAACCCGTATCCCAAACCGAATGATCCAAATCCTTCGACCCGACATTAAAAATAGGCTCACCTGAAAGTGGATTTGAAATCTGTATTGACCCAAAATGAGCCAAATCCGACCCGAAATTTCAGAGAAAGTTACTTATTTTTGCATGACAAGCTTATTGAACCAAAAATCAGTTGACCCGAACCGAAATTCACACGACCCAAATCAAACCGACCCAAAATGTCCCTTGACCCGAAGCATGAATCAACCTAAACTTAATACGACCCATACCCGAAACGAATGACTCATTTACCAGACCTACTTAATACCTTTATATTTTATCAATGTGAGACTATAACCTACTTCAAATACAATAATATCTTACTTCGATATAATAGTTATCATTTTGTCAAATATATGCGTTAACAAATTATAATGTTGGTCACAAGAATTGATCAAATGGATTTATTTGGTTATGCATTCGTTCCAATAATATTTGTCCCAAATGATAATATTGCCACCCCCCAAAAAAAAAGTCATGCTTCCACTTTTATTTAACCACATATGGCTAAGTGTAGTGATAAAATAAGAAAAAATGAATGCTTATAACTATACCCATGCACACATAATAAGTGAGGAAAAATATAACAACTCTTATAAGAGTGGTAATAAGTAATTAAGGCATGCCCACACATATTAAGCGTAGAGACGTGTATTCCGTGAACACGATACACTTAGCACAGATATTAAGTGTGGTAATCATTTTTTTTATTTTTTAAAATTTATTTACATTTCACACCAAAGCCCCATTGAATTAAATTATTTTTTTTTTAAAAAGGACCATTGAGTCGTTGTTAGACCCCAGTAAACTACTAAACTCATCTGCACGATATTATTAGCAAAGTTAGAAGTGATGAAGCTAACTTATTATAGAGATTTAATTGATCCACTTAATATATCATGATTAGACTCATAAAAACAAGTAACTTTTAATTGAATTTTTATTTATTGAAAGGCACGATGTTATTATAAGCATAACATCGTGCCTTTCAATAAATAAAAATTCAATTAAAAGTTACTTGTTTTTATGAGTCTAATCATGATATATTAAGTGGATCAATTAAATCTCTATAATAAGTTAGCTTTGTCACTTTAACTTTGCTAATAATATGTTTGAAAAACCGGAGAGGAAAAACTAAACACATAATTAAAATTTGAATATGTAACCTTCCTTCTTTCTGTTGATCCAAAAAAAAAAAAATTGAATATGTAATGTGTACTAAGTGCACCTAATAATTAAGTGCATAACTGACGTACCGATAAAATCAGCGGCTAAGCGTCCATTAGTAAATCTGCCGGTAGCAACATGATTGGGGAAGTCTCTTCCATAGGGTGAGAAATTGCTCTTAAATGGAGTTGTTATATGGTTATTGTTTCCCGGGTCGGATGTTGAGTCGCCAAACACAAATATGGCTGAGACAGAGTTCCTCGGAGCCCTAGGTTCAGGTCCGAGTCCAGGCTCGGCAAAAACACGGATTACAAGGCTTGTCATTAGGCAGAAAAGAAGAACAAACAAGGTGAAAATAGAGTATAAAGATTGGGTGTTGGCGGAAGTTGCCATGCCGCGAAACATGGCAAGAACCCTGGAAATTATTCAAGTGGGATTTTGAACAAACTTTCTAGGAGAAGGAAAAGAAGTGAATCTATAATATTCAATGTCGGTTAATTTGGATCCCTTTTTGTACCATAGTATAAGTGACATGACATGACATGTGATTCAGATTCTTTCATTTGGGGGTTGCTGTGGTTGGGAGAACCAAACTCTATCTCACTAGCCCAACTTCTCAACTAATATCTGCCAGGTAACTGTGTTATATGAAGGCGGTGGGAAAAATTCTTTTTCTTAACAAAAGGAGTATTGGATTTCATCGCTGGCTGATTTGCCTGGTCAAAATCTTAGGAGTAGGATTCATTACTTTTTGTGTTTTTTAACCTTTTTGTGTCGCAATGATGGTGCCAACTACCAATTTCTGCAGTAATGTGTGGATACAGAGTTCTTGGGTGTCATTGCCGTACCAACTTAAACATGGTAAGTGCACGTAGCAACTGTAACTAGTAATCGGTAAGAACACCGGTTAGAATACTGACAGGCAGATATCAAGCTAACTCGACCACTTAATATAGGCCAAAAGTTAATATGATGTAGCAAACTGCTAAACTTAACTAACAAACCACTAATATGAAAGGGGATATCAGATGATAAAAAGCTCTATAGGTTGGAATTAACCACACTATTATGCCTCCCTCTTTCAAAAGACCTGGTAAATGGACTTTTGTTCAGGTTTAGGTCCGGTTAACCTCGAGTCGGTTCATGTTCGGATCAACAAAAATAATTTCAGTTTTTGGTTGGGTCATTTGGATTCGTGTTTATTTCAGATAAGTAAATATTTAATCTAATAAACTTATCTTGCAAAGAAAAATTACTTTGGTTGCATTTGGTTCAATTAGGGTTGTTTTCAATTGAGTCAGCTTCGAGTTAGCTATTTTGATTGTCGATTCAAATATGGATTCAGGTTGTTCGATTTGGGCCATTTGATTCTTGCCACTTTGCCAGTTATAGGCATGGGTACTCGTGTTAGCTTCATCAAAATCTCCTCTAGAATTTGCTGTAATTTTAGTATGCTATGTGTCATGGACAAGAGTCTCACATCGGAAAAAGTGATGGGAAGGATCCTGGACTTATAAGCGGTGGAGCTGCACACCCCATCAAACCGGCCTTTTGAGGAGAGAGTAATAGCCCCGTGATAAGTGGTATCAGAGCCAACCCAAACCTGACTCCGATGTCTCACCACGCACTCTGACGGATGGGGTAGGCAGGTGCCCATCTGTGAAGAGGGCGTCACAGGGTCGGGTGGGGGAGAATGCCACGGACAAGAGTCCGACATCGAAAAAGTGGTGGAAAGGGTCCTAGGCTTATAAGCGGTAGCACTGCACACCCATCACACCGGTCTTTTGGGGAGAGGGTAATGGCCCCGTGACTCATGAGATTGTGCATAGCCAGCAATGTCATTTGGCATGGATGATCGTGTCAAACCTTGTTTCTTGGCTCCATCATTTGTAGCTGTTGCCTCTCTCACCTCATTTCTTGTTCAATTTTTTTTTTTTCTGCTTCATCCTTTCAAGGATCATTCTTGAGTCTCTCAACTTTAACTAAAAATACCTAAAAATGACAAATAAATTCTTATATGCTCCTATGCGCATATGTCCCTAGGAGTGTATATTTTTACTTACCACATATTTTGTATTTGTCATATAAATCATTTTAATATATTTTTACTGATATAATTTCAGAGAGTATATGCCTCCATAAACTTGATAGGGACTTTACAAATGAGATTGCCCAAATGAGGTAGACATGAGAGAAAATGGGTTAAACAACCAATCATTAACCAAATTCAGCAATATTAGTAAAAAAAATGGTCAAGATCGAGATACAATATTTATCATGCCACTATATTTTCATTTCTTTTCCAATTTGTCAAGGATTTTTATGATTTCAATTCTTTGTTAAATTTGTTAATTAAGATGCTTGTTTTTTCCTGCTCTTGCGTGCCACATTCATAACATTTTACACCGACAGTGTCACCTGGTACCCAGATAAGTAGACTTAGCAAAAACTTACTTGACCCAAAATCACCTTAATTTTTGCATTTGGGACACCGTTTTTTTTCTTTTATCCTGAACTCCAGTAGCTCGTAAATCATCGGGTCAAATCCAACCAAATCAGTTGGACCCGGTAGGCAAAGGCATTACTTTTATGAAATTTTAATTAATGTTGTGTCCTTATTATGTGATTGTTCTCTTACCTTGTTCACTGAATCATATCATTTTCGACAGATGTTTCATAAGTGTTGCATACGTTTATAAACAAACGCTAATATCCTTTTCTTTTTGAGCTTCTTTTTTATATAAAATAGTATCTTAAATGTGTCTGGGAAAATTAATTAATTTGTCCAAACCTTACTTCCTTGCGAGTAAGGCTGTTAACAGTGGAGCAAGGAGGAATGAATCGTGCTAGACATCGTACAGCGTGCGGCGCACTACTGTGGACGCCGAAAGTCTGATCTGTGCGTTATCAGCCCAGTGCTGGTGTAGTGGAAATGTAATATTACCCTCATATCAAAAGATTTGAATCTTTAACTTAATTTAAATCCACTTCAGATCCCTATCAAATGCACGAAAGATCGAAATTAATCCAAAAAGAGAAGAATTTAGGTAGTGTTTGGTTAGGGAAAAAAAAAAGTTTTCCCGAAAAATTATTTTTTGTGGAAAATGTTTTTCCAAGGAAAATTGATTTTCATATCACATTTTCCGTTGTTTGGTACAAAATAAATCATTTTCCATAAAAAAGAGGAAAATGTCAACTGAAATGTTTAAATGATAAATAATATTGACTGAATGATTGTAGTTGAGATAAATGTTAATTAAATGAATGATTTTTGAGCTTAAAATTCATACTTCAGTTTCTTTATATACTTCCTCTCGCATAATCAAGTTTCGATCTAAACAGTTGAAATTATTATAGTGACGAAAAAATCAATTGAATTGTTTAAGTGGCGAAAAATATTGATTGAATAGTCGTGGCGGAGAAAAATGTTGACCAAATAAAGGAATATCGCACTCAAAATCTAGATTTGAACTTATTTTAATCTTTCCTATATGATTATCAAATTTAGATCCAAACTATTGAAATTATTCTAGTAATGAAAAATATTGACTGCACTATTCAAGTGCCGAAAAATACCAATTGAATTATTATTGTGAAAAAAATATTGACCAAATGAAAGAATATCAAGCTCAAAATCTAAATTTGAGTCTATTTTAATATTTTCTATCTAATAATTAAGTTTCGATCCAAATCGTTGAAATTATTTTAGTGGCGAGTCAATTGAATTGTTTTATTGGCAAAAAATATCGATTAAATTATGATGGTAGAGATAAATGTCGATTAAAGGTGTGTTTGGTAAGGGGTAAAATCATTTTCCCGGAAAATGATTTTCCTATTTTACATTATTTGGTAAAAAGCGGAGGGAAAAATCATTTTCAAGGGAAAATGATTTTACCTCCTGAGAAGGAAAATGTTTTCTCGTAAAAATGGCCGTAAAATCATTTTCCTGGGCTCGAAAACAGCTCTACTTATTTAACTTCTATTCGATTTCAGGAAAACTTCAGCAACGTTCGAAAGCCTTACTCCCTCTCTTGAATTTGGAAGTTTTGGCTCTTGCCATTGTTGGAAGTCGGTTGAAGCACTCTCGCCGCTGTATTCTAGTCTCAGTCCAAGAACTCTTGCCACTGTATTCAAATTCAATTTTCCAGGTAGGCTTTTAGATCTAGGGTTTTAATTTCTCTGAATTTAGCTGAAAATTTTTTGAATTTGGAAGTTTTGACTCTCACCATTAATGGCTTTTTTTGTTGATGGAACAGAAAATTATCAATTTTTCTGTCTATTGCGTTATATATATGGTTATTCAACCGAAATTTCTCATTTTTCTCTGTGTGGTATGTTAAATTTTGCTTGAATTTGAAAGTTGTGGCTGGTTTGGGTGTACCTTTGAGGTGGTTGATTTGAGGGAGGCAATGGTTTGTGGAAGATTGAAAACTAAGCACGACGTCGACCTTCTTTATCAAGAAGTGATGAAAACCGAAGAGTTTGAAGAGGACTTTTTGAGTAGCGCTTTCGATTACCTCGTAAAGTGTGAAAACCTTGCAAATGGCTTTCTAGCGAATAGTGACAAACTGAGAAAGATTTGGCTTGAAAAATTCAATGAGAACAATTGAATGAAGTGATATTTCTCTCTCTCTTTTTTTTAGTCTTCCTTTTTTGACTAAGGAGAACAAACAATTGAGAATTATGACTTTGTAACTGTTTGATGACTTTGTAAGTATTGCTTGACGACTAAATTAACCGTTTATCTATTAACTTAGCCTATTAGTATCAAACACTTGAGAATTATGGTATTGGAAAATGATTTTTCATTCTACCAAGCAGTAGAAAATGATTTTCCGGGAAAATGATTTTTCATTCTACCAAACAGCAGAAAATGTAGGTGGAAAATTATTTTCTTTGGGAAATCATTTTCCATGGAAAATGATTTTCCGGGAAAATAATTTCCCCCCTACCAAACACACCCTAAATGAAAGAAATTTGAGCTGAAAATTCAAATTTGAGTTTATTTTAATCTTTCTCATTGGATAGTCAAGTTTCGATCTAAACTGTTGAAATTGAATTTTGTACTTAAACTTCAACTGACCATATCATCAAAGAATTGAAGGAAAAAAATTAACTTCCTATTTTCTCAAAGAGGAAATCATTTTCCTCTATTGGGGGGAAAATAATTTTCCATGGAAAATAGCTTTCCATCTTTTGTTGTGCCAAACAACGGAAAATTGAAAAATTATTTTCCGCAAAAATCATTTTTCCTCCAACCAAACACTACCTTAGATGCGAAATAAATAATTGTGATTTGCTCTCAACTAGTCGTGGCCTCTTCTCTAATTGTCGTGGCTTCTTTTCTATTCTTCTCATTCAATATGCATGAGTAGGTGGGTTTAAATACATCTCACAACAATCCTAATTCTAGCAAACTTAGGAAAGAAGTTACAAGAACTTGAAATAAAATACAATTCATATCACAAGATAAAATAATAATTATTTTCACAAGATCTTCTTTCCTAACACTCCCTCTCAAGTTAGAGCATGCAAATTGACCATGCCCAACTTGCACTTGAGGTATTGAAACTGCCTTTTTCCAAGTGCCTTTGTGAAGATGCCAGGAGGCTGATGTTGTGAAGTAAAATGCACGAGTGCAAGTAATCCTGCAACAAGCTTCTATCGAACAAAGTGACGATCTAGCTCGATATGTTTGGTTCTTTCATAAAATACCGGGTTCTTGGCTATATGAAGAGCTACTTGGCCGTCACAAAAGAGTTTCATGGGCTTGTCAAGAAAGATTCCCATGGAAGCAAGAAAAATTTTTGTACATATCAATTCACTAGTAGCTACAGTCATAGCCCGGTATTTAGCTTTAGCTGAAGATCTGGATATAGTGGCCTGCATTTTGGTCCTCGAGAATATAGGTGATCCTCCAAGAGTAATAAAGTATCCTATCAACAAGCACCTAAAGAGGGGACACGCACCCCAATCGGAGTCACAAAATCCATAGAGCTGTAGATTGTTCCTGACAGAAAGAAACATACCCTCTCCTACGCTACCCTTAAGATAACAAAGGACACGACAAGCGGCCTCCATGTGTTCTTCTTTGGGAGATTGCATAAACTGGGACAAGATGTGTACCGCATAGTTAGGACTAGTGATAGTGAGATACATAAGTATTCCCACCAACCTGCGATATCTAGTAGCATCATTCAATGTTCGTGCTATAGCCAGTGCTAACTTATGATTTTCTTTAATTGGAAAATCAACTGGTTTCACCCCCCAATAATCCACATTCATCTATAATCTCCAAAGCAGAATTTTCGTTGACACAGGAAAATGCCCTCAGGGCCTCTGGCAACTTCAATACCTAGGAAATATTTTAAGGGTCCTAGGTCTTTTATGCTGAAGTAGGCATGAAGATAAGTCTTAAAGCTTTTAGATGCTTAAGCATTGTTACTTGTAAGAACTATATCATCCACATAAACCAATGGTGCTATAAAAATGTCCCCATTTCGATAAACAAACAAGGAGTAATCTACGAACCCATACTCACATAATTTAGAAGATAACTTTGCAAACCATTGTCGAGGGGCTTGTCTGAGTCCATATAAGGACTTCTTGAGGCGACATACCCTATTTGGATCAAAAGATGCCAAACCCGGAGGCATCTTCATGAACACTTCCTCTTCCAGATCGCCATACAGGAATGCGTTGTTAACGTTCATTTGATGTAGTTCCCATCCTTTTGCAACTGCAACTGATAAAAAACACCTTACACTTGTCATTTTGGGCACGGATGCGAAGGTCTCATTATAATCAAATCCTTTAATCTGATAGCCACCACGAATCACTAATCGTGCCTTATATCGCTAAATGCTGGCATTAGAATTGTACTTGACCTGTAGACCCATTCACAACTAATTGGTCTTTTTCCTGGAGGTAGATCTTCCATGATCCAAGTTTTATTGTCTTTCAGTGAGCGAATCTCTTCAGCCATTGCTTTCCGCCATTTGGGATCTTTGACGGCTTCCTGAAAATACTTAGGCTCCACAACCTTTGTCAAGGCAGCTGGGAAATTTTCATAAGAGGCAGTAAATTTTTCACATGATATTTAGTTTGCCATAGTATAACACGTACCTGAGGATCTCTATTTGGACAAGGTAGCAACAGAGGAGTCGTTGTGTGGGTCATTGGGTCGAACACTATAGCACATAAAATCATCATACCGGGCTGGACGCTTGCTGACCTGAGGTGGTCTGGATACTCCCCCTGGAGATGTTGGGCTGCTCTCCCTCTAAGTTTGCACTGCAACAGTGGGATTCGGTACCATTGGGATGGGTGGTGAATTTGATGAGCCCAGTGGGTCTGCAAGCCAGTGCAAGACACTCCTGGGCTCATCTTCGTGCTGCCTCATCTGGGTTGGGCTTTGTCCTTCGCTGTTTTCAGTTGGCACCTCATGGGGCTGATGGTCCTCAACCTGTTGTGAGGCGCTCCCATTCTGGGCCCACTCTTCATCGAGGCCCTGTTCGCTTCCCCTTTCGCTAGGCTTCCCCAGAAAGTCTTCCTTTATGGCTTCTTTGTTGCTGAGTTTTCTACTCATATCTTCATGTCCACCTTCCTTAATTGTCATAAATGGGAAAATATGCTCATGGAACACCACATCTCGACTCACAAAAAAATCATGCGTGTCCAAATCATAAAGTTTCAATCCTTTATGTCCCAGGGGTTAACCCACAAACAAACACTTTCTACTTCGAGAGGCAAACTTGTCTTTAGGTTTTAATTTGTTTTGAGCAAAGCATAATGTGCCAAAGACTCAAATATGTTCATATGAAGTCTCTGACCTTAGAGAATTCTATAAGGAGTCTTTCCAGATAACAGCTTCCTAGGTGTTCGATTTATTAAGTGGGTTGCTGTAAGAACACATTCCCCCCAAAACCTTTTAGGTCAATTGGCTTGAAATAAAAGGGCTCGAGCTACATTCAAGACATGACGATGTTTTCGCTCGACCCTCCCGTTCTGTTCGGGTGTGTCGACACAACTATTTACATGCAAAATTCCCTTTTTTTAATAGAACTCCTGCATTGGATTGGAGGTAAATTCAGATCCATTATCACTCCTTATGATCTTAACACTTTCTCCAAATTGATTTTTGGTCAGAAGAACAAAACTTTTTAACAATTGACTTGTTTCCCCTCTTTTATGCATCAAATAAACTCAAGTGGCTCGGCTAGCATCATCAAGAATTCTTAAAAAATAATGTGCACCACTAGAGGATGGAACTCTATATGGACCCCATATTCACAATGGATGAGATCAAAAATACTTTCAGCTTTATTTTGGCTTGCAAAAAATGGTCTATGAGTTTGCATTGCTCTAAAACAAATTTCACACACCTCATGTTTATTTTTACTAAATACAACTCTTAAATTGCTTACAAGAAAGGATAACACTTCACTTGACGGATGCCCCATACGTTGGTGCCATAAATTGCCTTCATTGACGATGTTCACTTGATTTCTTTCCAATGAACCTTCCTTGTAGCAATAGAATTCTCATTGTTGCTTACCTGCACCAATCAGAGTCCTCGAAGTATAGTCCTGCAACACACAAGCATCATCTGAAAAAATTACTAAACATCTCAAATCCTTACATAACCTAGCAACTGAAATTAGATTGCATCGCAAGGAAGGAACATTTCAAGTTTCATCCCAATTTTACGGTGCCTTGGTGAGTCGCAATAGTAGTGGTTCCATTAGGTAAACCAATGGGCACATCGAATTCTTGCAACCCGTGAATTTCCCTTCATCTGGCAAGAAGCATCGTTGTCCAACATCCATAAAACCTCACCTGAAAGTCAGTCAATACAACCTTTTGGAGCCTCCAGAAGGCTGAGAAGTTTCTGTATTTGTTCTGAACTCAGCCTCGGGATGTTGAATTGACTCTGCTCAGCCGTGGTACTGCTGCTGCCGCCTACTGCCTTGGCTTGTGTCACTGCTGCGTGGGCGGCCTCACGCCCGACACCATGACCAATGCCTACTGATGTTCTGCTACCGCATCCTGCACGACCACCTCATCCTCCACAGCCTCGACCTCAGCTACTCCAATTCGTTGGATAGCCAATTAATTCATAGCAATCTATTTCCTTGTGTCCGAACTTACCATAATGCTTGCAAGTTGGTCTCCCTTAGTTGTTGGAGTGTTTTCTTGCCGCAAAAGCTGCAGAATTCTCAGTCTGATGGTCCTTTTCCATCATGATACGTTTATAATTTTCTTCTTATTGCATTATGTTGAAAATTATATCAAGAGATGGCAAGGGTCTCATGCTAAAATTTGGCTACGAACACCCGAAAAGGACTCGGCATTTAGTCCCATCAAGAATTGGTGGGTTCTCTCTTCATCGATCATCTTCACGATTTTATCTCCAATCCCACATTCACACTTTCCACAAGTACAATGAGGGACCTTGGCATAGCTTTTTAACTCACTCCACAACCCCAACTTGGAGTAAAATTCAACAACTTCCAAACCGTCGGCCTCGTTTGTAAGATGCAAGGCCAGTTTTTACTTGGCGAGTTTTTTGGAGTGTTTGCAATTGCATATTGCTTTGCCAAGTTCTCCCATATGATTTGGGTCGTTTCAGCATAGGCGACACTTATGTGTAGCTTAGAATCGATTACGTTAATAATCCATGAACATATCATGGAATTAACCATCTCCTAAGCCTCTAACTCGCTTTGGTCTTCCCCTTCTTTTGGTTTTGGCTTGGGTAGAGTTCCATCTATGAACCCTAATTTATTTTTAGCTGTCAATGCAGTTCTCACTGCCTTCCTCCATATGTCATAATTTTTACCGTTGAATATGACCGGAGTGATAACAACTCCTGACCCTTCAGACGGATGTAAAAAATAAGGATATTGATTTTCATTTACAAATTTTTTCCCCCAGTCATGGCTCTGATACCATAAAAAATTTAGATGCAAAATAAGTAATTGTGATTTGCTCTCAAGTAGCCATGGCCTCTTCTCTAATTGTCGTGGCTTCTTTCTCTTCTTCTCATTCTATATGCATGAGTACATGGGTTTAAATAAATCTTACAAGAATCCTAATTCTAGCAAACTTAGGAAAAAAGTTACAAGAACTTGAAATAGAATACAACTCATATCACAATATAAAATAATAATTATTTTCATAACATCTTCTTTCCTAACAAAAAGGCCAAAAAAAAAAAAAAGCTGTAATTGTATAGGCTCACCATTTGTAGTGATTCTCTTGCATTTCTTGTCCCATTGGGCTTTGTTCTGTTTGTGGTTATATTATGATTGTGAAATGGAAAGAAGTGAGAAGACATGGAAAGAGGTGGGTAGGAGTGGATAGGAGTTGTTTGTTGTATGTGAGAGTAGAAAGGAATGGCAATGAGTGCAAAAGAGTGGAATGTAGTGGAAATATTAATATTAGTTATGTTAACAATTTGTGTAATATAATAATTATTAATAATTATCACAATAATTATTATTATTAATTAATAATAAATAATAATTAATAATAACTATTATAACAGTAGTAATAATTACTAATAATAAAAAATAATTAGTAATAATAATTAATAATAATAATTAATAATTATTATCGTAATAAAAATGAATTAATAATAAAAATAATAATGAATCACTGATTATAATAATTCTTAACATTAACAATAATAATTGACAATAATAACAATAAATCTTATTAATATTAATAATACTCATAATAATTGCTAATATTAATAATAATAATTGATATTGATATTAACATTAATATTAATAGTAATAATTATTACTAATTATTAATATTAGTAGTAATTTATTATTAAAATTATAATTATTATAATTATTATTATTATTAATGAATATTAGCAGTAATTATAACAGTAATTATTATTATTATCAATAATAGCTATTATTGTTATGATTAATAGTAATAATAATTACTAATAATAATCATAATAAACACTACTTATTCAATAATAATAATAATAATAAACACTATTGATTACTAATATTAATAATACTTAGTAATAATAAATATAAAAATTAATAATGTTAAGAATAATAATTATTTATATTATTAACAATCATTAATAATATTTATTATTAATAATAATTATAATTTAAACTAAATTAATTAATAATAAAAATAATCGATTATTATCGTTATTAATATTAAAAACTAATTACTACTAAATTTTCTATGTTTTAAAAATAATTAATAATAATACTTAACATTAAATAATAATCCCTATAATAATATTATTATTACTTGAAAATGAAGCTAATAATTGAAGATTAATAATAATTATTAGTAATAATAATAATTAACAATAATAATTATAATAGTAATTTTTATTAGTATTAATATTAATAATCATAAGAACAGCTAATACTGATAATAATAGTTATTCATATTAAAATTAATATTAATGGCAAGTATTATTATTATTAGTGCTAATAATAACCATTATTAATATTAATATTAATAAAAATAAAATAACTCATTACTAATATTAATAATAATTAACAATTACAAAAATAATAATATTGAAAACAATAATTATTACTAACAGCCATAATCAACCTTAATTAATAATTATTGTTTAATAATTAATTAATTAATAACAATTTACAATAATAACTACAATAATAATTGTTATTAATATTAAAAATATTAATCATAATGATGGTTAGTATTAATAATAATAATTAATAAAAATATTAATATTAATATTTTACAATAATAATAATTACAATGGCAATTATAATTATTATAATTATTATTAATGAAAATTAGTAATAATTACTAGTAACATTATTATTATGACTGTAAACAATAATTGTTTATTTTAATATTAAAAATAATTATTATTAATAAATATATTATCATTAATCTTACTAGTAATTATTATTAAGAATAATATTGTTAATAATAAATATTAATAAATATAAAAATTGGTAATATTAAGAATAATAATAAGTATTATTAATATTATTAATAATATTAATTAACAATTATTATTATTAATATTAATAAATATTATTTAATAATGAATTAATTAATAATAATTAGTAGTTGTTATTATTAATGTAAAAATTTATTGTTAATATTATTCTTAGTTATTAATAATAATTAATGATTAAAAATAATTACTATAATAATAATTATTAATAATAATAGAAATAATAATTAATCATAGTAATAATTATTATTAATATTAATAATAATAATTAATTTTATAATTACAGCGATAATACTTATTAATATTAATAATACAACTCATAATAAAAATGGTGGAGCTGGGTAGGAGTGGGATTTCTTTTAAGAGATGGAAAAGAGTGAAAAAGAGTAGGAAGGAGTGAAAATGAGTGGAAATGAGTGGAATGGGAGCATTCACCCATGAAAAGGGCAGGGCCCAAGGGTGAAAATTGCTGGAAATAAGCTTTTCATTTCATATTATATGCCCGAATTTGATAGGCAGTGTGACATGAAATGATTACTAAGGTACATGCAAATTGAAAAATCGGACCAACCTACTATTTATAAACACCTAAAAAGTATGTTCTTTTTATAAAATGTCTAATGATGATAAACCGATCGAATAAGATTTGGAACTCTAGGAAATTGAAATGAAGAGTCTTAAAATGTGCCAACATCTCATGACCTACACATCCAAACCAAAGGATGCCCACAAAAGGCTATTCTAGCCAAAAAATCCCAAAATGACTCAAATTGATAGTGTTCAACCTCTAGTTCAGATTTATTTTGTATTTTCATCCCATCGTAGGGTGCATAAAATTATTAAGTTTAGATTTTAATGTTCTTCGTTGAATTAATTTTCTAAAGATACATTATACATTAAAATCCAATAAATAACAAAAAGGATATAAGTCAATTACTAAGACATGACAATGATACATGTTTAACATTTCACTTATGTATTTTTTCAAACTTATCCAAAATTTTGAAATCAATGTTATTCAAAACTAGACTCAATAAGATTTTAGGGAAAAAAGAATCACTCAAAATGAAGGTTGGACGTGAAAGTTATGGCTAAAGTTAGGCTGTCTGCAGCCTAACCTGAAACAAGGATAGGTTCCTGCCCACTAGAGCCCGACTCCACTACTTTTTTCTGACCTAGTTTCCATAACCCTAGCTGCTATCTCAAACTAGAGGAAACCCTTAGCTCATGTAGCCCAAATTCTAGAGAAACCCTATGAAACCCTCGTTTTCTATAGCGGTAAATTCCGCCCCTTACCCAGCCTTTAGACACACAACCATAATGAAAAAAAACTCTAAGATAAGACTAACAAATTCAAAGAATCTAACCAAATCTTTCTCAAACCTATCCTCGAAAGCCTTTAAGGTACAAGTCAAGGCTCGACATTCTCGATCCCAGTGTTCTCTAAGTCACTAAGGTAGGTTACATAAGGGCACCAATCTTTCAAACCTACTATTCTGGTTTCCCCTTTCCTTCTTTTCTTTGCTTTGCTTTATTTAATTTCAAAGATGTAATCTTTGGTAACTTAGTCCCCGTCGCTGAAATATTTAATTATCTTTTCCATTTTTCTAATTGATGTTTTAATTTTCTATTATTGCACTTAACATACTACATGCCTGTTTTCTTTTAATGCAATGTTTTAGTTCTCAATTTGATTAGTAGAGGTCGTCAATGATCGATGATGCGTAGCATTGGGGTGCACTTCATCCTGGTGTTATATCTTTGCCCCTCAATTTAGATCTCTTAGTTCAGGCTAACAGAATTAGATGGTCCCCATGCCATGGACCTCCTTTTGAAAACCTTCTTTTAATAAACCCAATCCCTTTAGTTGTCCCTTCGATTTAAGGGTTAATAAAAGAAGTAATTAGTTCTTGGCAAAACTGGCCAGTGACTTTATTCATATTAATTTTGTTGGGATTAGGGAGGAAAAACCTAGTTTTTGGTCCAGGGCAGAGCACGGACAGTTAGTCAACTGGGCCACGAACTTGTCTGTGTTCCGGGGCTAGAAGCACTACTGGTTTCCTAGGCCATGAACCTGTCATGTTCGTTTACTAGCTCGACTTCATGTTCATTTTTTTATTTTAATCCAAATCAAATTTCAAAGTTATACAAAAGCACACCTGCAAGTGGGTCTAGCCATTCATGGGGACTACACATGAGCCCCATGTTGCGGTTCTTACAGTGGTAATTCCACTAGGACTTTATAAGAGGGTAAGATTCGAAAATTAAATTGAAAAATATTTTAGTTACGCTTACCTTAGGTTTCTTGCATAGTAGGTGCTGCCTTACTGGGACTAACAACACATTTAGGTTTAACCCCATTACTACCTTCTCAGGGAAATTAATTCATCACTTGGTGAGTCCATTGGACTTTCACCTGAGTAGGCAACTATTTCATGCACTCGTTGCACACTTCCTTGAATCCACATTACATGTGGGAAAGCAATCAAACATTCTAGTCGTGTCATACAACTCATGGAGGATTAAGCGTTTGAATCATGAGATGGCTAGTCTAAACCTTACTAAACCACATGTAACTTAGAATTTCCTATTAGATTGGAATTCATGTGCATGCATGATGTCGTGAATGCTTAGAACTCTAGTGGACTATCTAAAATTGACCTTTACCTAAAGACTCATGCATTCATGCTTTATGGTTCATAAAATCATCATTGTGTCAAGGGGTTAGCTAGGAAAATTTTAGTCAAATCCAGTTGAGGGTGTAATAAGGTTTTAGACCTCTTAGATTAGATCAAGTTCAAGTGTTTCGATTTTGCATTAGAAGAGGGCCAGTGTGAATTATATAGTTTCTAAGCGTTGCATGAATCATAATATAAGGGTCGACATCCTTAGACTAGGTCCAAGTCACTTTGCATCATGAGCTTGTAAATCTTATTACATGATTAGAAAAGTCTGAAGACCATTATTGGATCATAGCATATTGATTATAGGCTAGCTATGCCTAAAGAGTCATACATCATTTGGCCTCATCATGTGCAATCTATGAGTTCATCTAGACCAAAGTCCATAATACAACTCATTAGACCTTCAGATCCCTATTCCATTTTGGGTTGCATCCAATCACGCATCATATTCATAATGCATAAGTTTAATTAACACCTAGATGTTTTATCCATGCATAAGTCCATGTTCCATGCATCATTCATCCATTTCATAGGTCTAGGATTCATTTATGAGTCCACTTACATCCATACACATTGTCTAAACTATGCCCGTTTTAGGCAAACCAAACTAAATCATGTTTAGGCCTAATATATGTGCATGATTCATCTAAGATAGACTTAGACACAGTTCAGGCTCATAGATTAGCTGTCTAAGTCCAACTTAGAACCCAGTCTAAGGTGAGGCCCGATTTCATCCCAAGCCAGCAACCTAAATCTAGCATCTTGACCCTACCCTTCAAGCCCAGCCTAAACCTTTAAGCCTACCAAGCCATCCTTCCCTTTTGACTTGACATTTCCTTGACCTCTGCCCAAGACCATTAACCCTTCCCTTTCATTGCCCACCTCCATTATATTCCACCTTTCAAACTATTACCTTATTACTTAAGATAGAGAAGATAAGAGAGGCGATGCTTGGATGCATGCTAATAAAGATTACTCCCAATGGAAAACCCACAAGTTAGTCAATAATGGGACATCTTAGGGAAATGATCATAAAATTTGGGAAGCACGAAGCTATAGCTATGAACCTGCAACACAGAGTTAAGAAGCCCAAGCATAAAAGCTTCTTTACGTCATTGACGGATTCACCTCAAATTCCCCAAAAAAAGAAGAAAAAAAGCAGTCACTTCAAGTCAAGCTAAATGAGCTCACTTTAGGATTATATTTGACGCTAGATGCAACATCTTACAATGAAGCTTGCATAATCATTTAAAAAAGGTTCTCCCATTCATTTAAGATATTGATATGGGAGACTAAACATATTAGTTATCCCTTTAATTTTAGGCTTTTACTGCTAAGCCTACTATAGATCTCCACACTAAAGGAACTCAAGAGTACCACCAACCCCTTGAACAAGCATTCATAACTTGAGTTGAAAAGTCCCTTCACTTATTCACTATCTCTCCCATTTTTTCAGTCTAACTTTTGAAACTTCAACACTTTCATGCTTCCTAAACCCATTTCATTTTTCCCCTTTCCCTCTAGAATGCTCTTGTCCAATGACGAATCCAAGATTTTAAAAAAAAAGAACAAAAGGAGGGGCTACTAGGAGAGCCTCGTAAGGCGAGCTAGGCAAAAGAAGAGGATAGAAATACAATAAAGAAGTGATTATGGATTTCAATTTGTCTTTTGAAAAAGGGAAATATCTGAAATTTCTTTGCAATGGATCATGCAACTTTAAAGGACATCCTTAGAATATGAGACCTTCTTTTGTAGCTTACATTAATAGGTTTGTTAAACCGAATAAATTACCACTTAGAACCCATTTGAGCATTTAAAGCGCTTATTTCTTTCATAACCACATCTGACCTATCTAGGAAGTAGGAGTGCATCATAGGTGACATCAAAATCAGTAATTAAAAAAAAAGAGTTTGGACAAAATTGTCCTATCCAAGGGGGGAAAAAAGAAAAGAAGTACCTAAAAAAAGAGAAGAGAAGAATGAAAAAATAAACTTGAAAAGAAGAAGAATAAAAAAAAAGGAAGAAATTCTTGATTCACACTAACTTCATCACCCATGCACATTTGGGGATTTCATAAGGGTTATTTGAGTTTTCATGTCGAGTGCCTTCCTGTGGTACCCTAGCCCTAATGTCGACCTCAAAAAGTTGTCATGGAGGCACCCTTTCATTAAGCTATATGTTCTTACTACCGAACTACGACTGACCTGATTCCATATTAGATACGGTGATACTCATTGAGGCCCGACCACAAAGACTCTTTTTCATGGAGAAACATCTCAGTTGTGTGCTTTGGTCATGCGTGAGAGAGAGAGAGAGAGAGAGAGAGAGTAGCTGGTTTGAAAACCTAGAGAGAGTAGCTGGTCTGAAAACCTAAAAAGGTGGACCATGCAAAAGGAGAGAAGAAATACAACCTTGGTTTTTGAGGACCAGAAGCATTTCATTGCATATTCCCATCAAATTAGAGTTGGAAAAACTATTCTTCCACTGTACCATTTCTTCATAGTCAACATAGCCTCTAATCTCACCTCTATTTCAATATTTAGAATTCTTCAGAGGAACCATAGCTAAAAGATTAAGTGTTGAAAACTTGTTTCCAATCTTAGATTCTCTAAGCATGCGCTCACTAAGACGAATGACTCACATATATTTCCCTACATAACTAGGGTTTCCTTTATAGTATACATTTCCCAATATAGGAATAATCACATTTATTCAGCTGCGCTTATGGCTACTCAATTAACACCAGCAAAAGCATCTTCAACTATTACTATCCTTATACGTTTAATTAGGGCTTCCTATTGCTATAAGTAGAAATTATGAGGGTTTCTTCAAAATAGGAGCCTTTAAAACAAAATTAAAGGTTACTCCTTACTTAAAAAGAAAAATTCCCTACCCTGGCCAACTTATATCCTATGACATAGCTAACCCAACAATCACTTAAATTTTTACCCTTTATAGCGTCTGTTGCAACCTCAGCTATAGAACAACGCGACACCTAAGCCATTGGTCTCTTGTACCTTACTCAGGCCTTACCTAATGAATCCCAAACTTAGCATAACGCTTCCATGTTCATGCATACGAGGTTAGGTCATCATATATATGCATAGTCAGCATACATACATAGTCTCACCTAGGCTAGCAAGTGCACTTGTATCTATACATGAGTCTTTAGCATGGTCATTGTCCTGCCCTTTGCCTTGATCACTCAAGGAATGTTGGATCAAAGAAGTGTGCAACAAGGCATTACAACAAACTTATAGGAAGGGCAGACAATCCTTATCACCCATGAATTTACATTAAAAGTTCTTAAGATTGCATCAACAACTCCTGCACTTTGACCCATGCCTTAATTAGGCTCGATCAACATAGAGGATCCATCCTAATGCAGACTTTATACAACCCTTACATTGAATAGGCAATTTGCTCACATCCTTATACAAAGGACGTTAACTTAACTTCAAGTTATTAGGTAATGAAGTTCAACGGGATCTAGCCATGTAGGACACCTTATCCTCTTCGTTTTAGCATAAAAGGACACCTCAACATCCAAGACATTTCAACATTTAACAAACACCCATAAGAAGAAAAAGACATCAATTCCAGAGTGGCAAAAGGTCAAATTTGAAGATTTGATGAATCGACACCTAATAATGAATGGCTATGAGCAAGCTATAGTCAAAACCCACAACTCATACATATCAACACCTAACCAATGATAGCTAATCAATGGGTTCACATTCTACAAAGTCTAAAGTGATTTGGCTATAAATCTTTAGGCTGTCATGCCATAACATTCACAGGAACCAGACGACGGGTCTTTAGGCTCTCACGCCATCAATTTCACAGAGATGTAGCTACATGTCTTCAGGATCTCACACCACCAACTCCACAGGGATTTGGTTATAGGTCTTTAGGCTCACGTGCCACCAAGCTCATAGGGATTTCACTACAAGTCTTTGGCCTCTCATGACATCAAGTTCTCAAGGATCTAACTATAGGTCTTCAGGACATCAAGCCACGTAGTTCATAGCAATCTAGCTACAGGTGTTTAGGCTTCGTGCAACCAAGTTCACAGGGATTTAATTAGAGGTTTTTAGGCTCTCAAGGCACTAAGTTCACAAGGATATGACTATAGGTCCTCAAGCTCTCTTGTTACCACTCTCAAAACTGCTAAACCAGCAGAAGACTAAATATTAAAATCATTAGATTGATGAAAGGTCTGCTAGATCGATGAAGGCCAACAATTTAGAACCATTAGAGTTGTGAAAGGACTACTAGTTCAGCAAAAAGTTAAATAGTAGGGCCAATTGACCCATAAAAAGTTTGTTAGACAGATAAAAAGGTCAAATAATAGAACCACTAGAATGATGAAAGGTCAAACATCAAAACTACTAGATCAGCAAAAGGTCCAATAAACCAGCAAAATATTGCATTCAAAATTGTTAGATCGGCAAAAGATCTACTAGACTGACAAAAGGTCAAATCGTAGAATCATTAAGCCAGTAAAAGGTCAATTCAGAATCGCTAGAACGGTGAAAGGTCAATTCAAAAGTTCTAAATGGATGACAAGTCTGCCTCCGTTAGAGAGAAAGTTGGTGGCCTTCGAGCTTCAAGACCCTCAGCAGCCATGTTTAGGCGTCATTAGCATCTGTCACAACGAAAGTGGATAGGCACAAGGCTGTAGATCTTCCAGCGACCAAGTCTAGGCATCATAACTTTCAAATAGGTAAGAAAAAATAAAGTTCTTCACTTTGACCATCTTCTTACTCAGGCTTGGTCAAAGCGAGGGCTAACTGTAGACACCTCAAAAGTGTCTTCTTTTTATAAAATGCATGATGATGATAAATTAACCAAATAAGACTTATGGGATCCCCAAATATTAAAATGAAGAGCCTTAAAATATGTTAACATCTTTTAACTCACACATCCAAATCTAGATATGCCCACAAAAGGCTAATTGAATCCAAAAAGTCCGAGGCCCAAATTGACAGTGTTCTGCGTTTAATGTAGATTCATTTTGTATTTTCACCCCATTTTAAGGCGTAGAACATTGTTGAATTTATAAATAATTTCTACATTGAATAAGTTTTCTAATGACTTATCATACATCAAAATCCTATAAGCAATGAAAAGGACATAAGTTAATCATTGAGTCATGCACTAAAAATGACACATGTTCATCATTTTACTTATGTCCTTTTCCACACTTATTCAAAAGTATTAATTCAAACTAGAATCCATAAGCTTTTAGTTAACAAAAAGAATTACTCAAAATGAAGGTCCAACATAAAAGTTATGGCCGAAACAAGTTGTGTCATCTAAACCCAATCCAGAATATAGATAGGTTTCTGCCTAGCAGAGCCCGATCCTACTTCTTTTTTCCGTTCTACCTTCTAGAGACCCGTCCATCGACTTTAGAGAAAAAACCCTTGCTCACATGGCACCAATTCTCGAGAAACCCTAGGAAACACTCATTTATTGTAGTTGTAAATTCAGTCTCCCTCCTAGCCATCAGACACAAAGCCAGAACCTCATAAGACTCTGAGACAATACTGAGACATTCAAAGAACCTAACCAAACCCTTCCCAAACCTGTCCTAAAAACCCTTTAAGGCATAATTCAAGGCTCGGTGCTCTCGATCATGGGATTCTCTAAGTGACTCAAGCAAGGTAACTTGAGGGCGCTAATCTTTCAAACATACATTTCTTTTTTTCCTTTCCGTTCTTTCTTTTGTTTTGCTTTATTTAATTTCAAAGATGTAATCTTTGGTAATATAGGCCATGCCTACTGTAATATTTACTTTTATCTTTTCCTTTTTCCTAATTAACATTTTAATTTTCTATCATTGTACTTAATACGCTGCATGCCTGTTTTCTTTTAATATGACAATTTCATTTCCTAATTTGATTTGTAGTGGTTGTCAATGATGATGGTTGACATAAGGGTGCACTTCATCCATATGTCATACTTTCGCCCCAAATTTGGATCCCTTGGTTCAGGCCAACGGAGTCAAATGGTCCTTATACTAGGGACCTCTTTTTGAAACCTGTTTTTCTAGAGGCAAGTTCTTTTCACTTTGATTTGAGGGTCATGAATAAAAGAAGTAAAATGGCTTTTTGTAAGTCTTCTGAGAAAACTGGATGGCAAATTTATTCTTATTAATTTTGTTAATATTAGGGAAAAAATTTGGTTTTCCTATACAAAAGCACATCTAGCAAGTGGGTCTAGCGATTCATGGGGGATCGAGCCCCAAGTCATAGTCCTCACACTATTTTATTTATATCTTTCTTCATGCTATACCTAAATGGCACAAAGTTGTTATCATTAGAAAAAAATAAATTAAAAGACTAAAAAATTAAAACGAACTTGGCTGGCATAGGAAATCGTTATGTTTCTTCTCTATTTGATGCAACTTCTTGAAAGATTTAAGTAATGAAACAACATTTTGAAATCCTAGGTAAATTTTAAGGAACCTACCTCTTCTACTCATGTTCTTCCATGTTGAGGGTTCAATCATTAACAATAATGTCAACAAGGAAATGACAACTCTCCCTAAGGCAACCCTAAAAGTAACTTACTGCGACAGCACACAATACCAAGCAAACCCCTCCTCAACTAAATGCTTGTCCTTGAACACAGCTTTCTAGAGTAATATTCCTTTGTCATAAGGATGTGATCAATAACTCATGTAACCTAATTACAAAATAATTTTCTAGAATTCTTCTCTTTCTTTCTCTTTTTTTTCCTCCTGTTTTTGGTGTTATTTCTTTAGTTAAAAAGTGATGATTCAAAGAGATTGATCACACATTTAGTGCATTCTGTTCTAAAAAATTGAACAATGTTTTTTATTTTTTGTAAATTAAACAATTTGTGGGTTTCTATAATATTCTTATTTTTTTGATTTGATGAATAAATGTCATCAGTACTGACGAGTGGTTCTCTAACAATCTTCCTTCCAAAAATTATATCTTTGCCCCTAAGCTGACTCCTTGTGTATCGAACAATGAATTCAAGTAGTCCCATGCTAGGGACTCTTTAAGAACTTTGACAAACCTTTCCTAACTCAAGTTCATACCCCTTCAACTACCCTGTCAACTTAGGACCAAACAACAGGGGGCATTTAGCTTAAAAGTTAAAATTAAAACTTGATTTTTCAGTTTAGGACCCAAACAACTCTACTTTGAATATATAATAAATCAATTTAAAAACCAAGTAAATATAATAAGTACAAGAAGCCCCTCTTATAAGTGGAATCATTCATAGGGGACCAATACCTAATGGGTTGTGGTCATTGCAATGATTACTGCATTATGATTCACTAGGAGACAAGATTCAAAAGATAAATCAAGAAATTTATAATGTACAACACTTATATTAGGGATTCAATAAAAGATTGTAATTGAATGATGGCATATTTCATTCCTAGCATCCAAGCGCCTTACACATTTTAAATTTTCATGTTTAGAAAAGACCTCAAAGTTGACTACCTTAAAAAATTTGATATCTTTTTTTTTTTTTGGGCAACGGGCTAAAGATACAAAGAGGCTCATAACCTTCCCAATGGGCAACCATCAGGAAAGCCTAGAGTTGTTACAACTTACCTTAGCTGGGAGTCTCAATATCAAATCCAAAACAATATAATATTCATTAATTCCATAGGTCGTTCTTAGATTTTTTTTTGCGTTCCCTCGAATTGTGCTTCTTGTTTGATTAACAGCCCTAGTTACCCTGAACTCGGCATGACGCTTTTTTGGGCTCTTTGTGGCACTATGTTTTTTTCTTATTTTACTTTAAATGAGAAAGTTGGAGATTAAAATTGCAAAAAAAATATTGGCATTAGGAGTTGGAAAAGTAGGGAGAGTGGGGGGAAAGAAAGAGTAAGAAATTGAGAGTGCATGATTGGAGCAAAAAGAGGGGCGATTTGTAATCGCCAAAAGAAAGTAAAAGAATTTAGATTTCAAAAAATTTGAAATTGTAGTTAATTTGAAAAGTTTTTGTTTGAAATATATTTCAAATAAAAGGATCAATTTTATTCAATAAAATTTATTTGAAATGTTTAAAATTTTGGAAAAAAGACGTCATCGGTGAGGGGTTATTAATCTATTTATCAATTGAATTGAAGCCCTTTAATGTTGTTGTTAGTTTCAAAGTCTTTGAAATAGAAATCTCAAGACTTTAACAAAAAGACAGTTTTAACCTTCATGCTTCAACTTTGATATTTAGCTTTGAACTGTTTTGATATTGGTGAAAGTTCTTTTTCTTGCACAACTTGACATTCATTTGATCTAAGAGAGAGGGCTTTCCTCTTAATCTATGCAGCCATATTATTTATGGCTGACTACAAAATATAGTAGATCCTCAATAATTAGTTTTGTTAAAATAACGACGAGTTGAAAATTAGTTAAAATTGATTCAAGAGTGATATCAACTTTCTCAACATAGTCTCTAATGAAATGATATATGACATCAATGTCATCTTTTTAGAGTACCATACATGATTCTTTCTGACATTGTTAGCACTTATCTTGCCAAGTCTCACTAGCACTTTCTTGTAGTTCAGGCCAAGGGTTTTGAGCTGTAGCCAATCAAAGTAGTTGAGTATAACTATTGCCTTAAATTTACCGTAAGTGCACGGTGCCAGTTATAGCTAGCAACGGCAAGCACGGATCGTGTCCACAGGGAACTTGGTTTTAGTCACCAAGTTTACTATAGCACTCATTCCAGCCAAGAACAAATTCAGGTTAATTAAACTGAATGCTACTGAAACTATTTAATTCAATGATGACAAAAATCCTAGACTGGTATTCACCACACTATTATGCTCTTTGGATCAAAAAGTAGGTCATGCAAATCTGCCCACGCAAATGACTGAAATGGAATAGTTACAAATTTAATTACATCTAAGCCTACTTTCGAAGGTCATTAGACTGATTGAGCAATCCTAGTTGTCCATTCTCATGAAACTAGATTCATAGAGCCATAGGATCGCGTAACCCACAATTTCCAACTGAAACCCTAACTATTTTCATGTTAAGAAATCAGTCGCTCACAAAGTACCACTAAGTAGAGGATTTTTAACTTTCGTTGATCTCCTAAATCCTAATTAAGAAAATGAATACTTCCCTCTTAGGCAATTCATCGAACATCTGGCGTACTAAGTTGGAATTCAGCTACAAACATGGGCATTCAATTGTATAAACCTAAGCATGAATCCAAATTGCATAATAGGGGTTAATCCCAACCTGAGATAGGGGATTTAGCTGCTAATCATCATAATGATTCCAATTACAAATGAGAAACCGAAGAACATGACAAAAGACACAAACTTTGATAAAAGTCACGAAGAGAAGGGAAGAGAAACGTTCAATTGCCAAGATTAATTCACAAACCAGAACAAGGAATTTTACGCTCCAGTAGTATCTAGATTAGGACAAAAATATTTGGGAAAGAAACCCTAAAAATCTCCCTTAAAGTGGTCTGGAAAAATAAAATCTAAGATATCCTCCAAACTGCCAGGAAAAAGAATTAAGTTGTGAAAAATCGGGGGATGCACGGCCATACAAAAATGCACAGGCCGTGCATTTCTACAGAGTTGTTTCTGCCTCTAACGCATGGTCATGCATAATCTGCACACTCGACCGTGCATTTTTCTGGCTTCAATTACTGGCTCGCATAACCATGCTTGCATGCATGACTAGCGATGCAAGTGTCTTCTCCTTAATCTTTCAAGCCTTTAACCCTTCCAATTGATCCTTGAACCTCGTTCCTTCCCATAGCCTTGCTCTTCACTCACTTTTGATCCGATAAGTGCTGAAATTCTTTAAATTGAGACCAACATGCCTACAAAATGAAGAATTGATGCAATTAAGAAAATTATGAGCAAAGATGAGCAACTTTTACCAAGTTGTCCATGAATCCTAGGGAATATATGGAAAAGGTTGGTGGAATTGAAGGATCTAAATAGTAAAAATAGAGGTTTATCAACTTTCCCATGCTTATCTCTTAATTATCCCTTAGCAAGACTAAGACATGAATGAACTGACAGGGGATCGAAACCTCTAAATACTCACCTTCTTAGGCAAGGCCAATGGAAAATAAGCTAAATCAATCGTAGTTGGGCACAACCAGTGGGATAATTCAAGCCGTAAACATGTAGTTTCAAAACTCATTTAGAATCACTTGGAAGACTACACTAATCAATTCAACATCTAATTACCCCATATCATACACCCATCTTAATTGAGATGCCTCCAAATAAGTGATGGACTAGAAGGCATGGTAGTGACTCTCATAGGGGAAACAAAACATATGCACTGCATTTCATGTATTTGAAAATATGGGGCTCTCATAATCACCCTCCCAAGTGTAGCAACCTTACCATAGGCTTGGTCGATTTCTCAATCATCCACTACTAAAATACGCATGCAAATGACAATCCAGAGGACTTGTTACAGGTTGTAATGGGGTTTAGGCTAGAGGTAAGGAAGGGGAATGGATTTGGGAATGTGGAGTTAAAGCCAAGAGACTAAGAAGCATCACACATCCTGAACATCACATCATGCTGTGGTACCATCCCAACTCACCATACCGATTTGTAAACCACCTTGAATGAGCCTAGGAAGTGAGTTAAGACAAATCATAGAAAGCTAACCATGCCAGCATTTTATTCTGATTTCATCCTTTTCTTCTCTTTCTTTGTTTTTTGGTCTTTTTTTTTTTTTTTTGGGTCATCATTTTTCTCTAATTGGCATGGAGAAACAATTTACAAGCTCAACATCAACTCATTCCCTACATTCTATCAACCCAACAAGTATAATGGAGGAGAACAACAAATTTTCATCTCCTCAGTCAATACAGCGAAAGGTAGCCAACCAAACAACTTAGCTTACACCTGATGCTACCTAACAAAATTCATTACCACAAAATTTCACCTAATCCTGGCATAAGGGTAGGGAATCATACAAGGTTAAGGGCAAGTGATTAGGTCCATTTTTAACAAGTGAAATCAGGTAAAGGAACAAAGGGCTAGCGAAGGGTATGATATAGATTCCAGGAAGGTCATTTGGCTATGTGGCTACTAATAGATCAAAGAATGCCTCTATTATATCCTCAAATGCATAGCATACGTGTAGCCTTAGAGAGAAACAGACCAAGTTCTAGAGGAATTGCGCATAGGAGGGTCACATATGAAATGAAATAGTGAGACTATGTAGGTAAATAGTCTAAACAGGCTCAAAAGTCTCACGGGACAAACTGCCAAACTTACAACTAGCCCCATGAATATCCCACTTGAGAGGAATAATCAATCATGATCAAGGGGCTTTCAAGGGCAACCCAATATGCAAAGCCAAACAAAACTTTTTAGAGTCCTCATGCGAAAACATTTGCCAAGAATAACTCATAAGTATGCATAACCATATTAACCAATTGACCACTAATGTCTTGGCTTATCATCACAGGAGGGGTTTCAAAAACCTTTTTTTTTCTTTTTCAATTCTTTTAAATTTTTTTTCGCTTTTTCAAAGCAATAAATCTACCTACGGAATCAACAAGTAGATAAATGAAGAGAAGGGTTGAAAGAATTACCTCGCAGTCTTGTAACGCCCTACTCAACACATCTCCACTTGAGACCAATGGTTAGGAAATAAGATATATACAATGCACCACCTACCTATATGCACTATCGTACATGCTTTCTCATACAGAGAATAAAAACTAAACTAATGTACCCTAAAAATGTACCTAAGCTAGGATGAAACATGATATCTAAATGCATGCATGCTGAATGCATAGGGGTATGTACATGTCGCAACCAACCACAAATTTTAGTCTAGACAACCCAAAGTGTGCCTCATTTGGAGATAACCAATCTGAGCTCACGAGCTCATCCCCCATGCTGGAGTTATTTATTGTCCCAAATGAAAGAAATATGCATGCAAGATAGGGGGAAGGGGGTATACTCATAGTGCATCAATAGGGCCAGGGGGCCACTAGGCCTCCAATTGGGGAGAAGGTAGGGCCACTGGCGGTGCTCATAGGCAAAGTACATTAGATGCTCCAGGTTCTACTGCCTGCGGTCCCACTTGTCCTGCCAACGGAGGAGCTCAACATGGTCCTAGGAGCATCGCTCATCCATGTGATCGAGCCTCAGGTGAAGGCAAGCAAACTCCTCAGAAAGGAAATGACGGAGTGGGTCCTCTGCGAAGCCAGAGGGTCTGACCTTATCAGTAGTAGCACCAGCAGGAAAGAGTCATGGCAGCGGACCGGGGTCTCCATGAGTATCCTCCATTGCACCCCCACTGCGAGGTTAGGCACCATCACCAACAGCCTTGGCATCACCCTTTGCATCAAGGTCATCATTATAGCTCTAGTTGGCTTCGTTGGTGATAGTGGTGTTGGGGGTATTGGGTAAATGAAAGAGGGCTCAACCATGATGGTTCACCTATACCTAGCTACCCACCATCGTGAATATCGCTATGTGCACACAGGCCTCTAAGTTGAGGCGTCTACCTTGCCAAAGGATAGGCATAAGAGGAAAAAGGTCCTCGTACCCCAAACTGTAGGCGAGGACTGCAACTATGCCCCCCAAGGCAATGACTAAGGTCTTACTCTTAGCTTGGTCCTCAAGCTGAGACAAGATATAAAATGCGGTGTAGATACAGACCTCATACAATGCCGCCCACAGAATAATTAGCTCACCGCTCCGAGGCACCCCTTGACTCTCTAGTCTGGGAAAAAAGATGTTCCCTGTGAGGCGTTGCAGGTACCTAAGAATGAGGTTGCGTATGGAGGTGGCTTTGGATGAGAGAGAGATGTAGGATTGGCCATGACACGTGATCCTCCCCCAAAAGTCACTCCTATTCTAATGCGGATGGATAAAATCAGTTGTACCACCTAGTGGGAGTTGCAATAATTTGCTAAATCAGGCAAGATTCATTTCATGTGTGAGATCGCCCAATCTAAAACGAATGTAGCATCATCACCCATTGTTGTGCTCTCCCGCAGTGTCAATAGTAAAGGAACTAAAGAATTCCCACACCAGTTTTTCATACATGGGGAATCTCAATTGCACATAATCACGTCATCCCAAATGACCAAGTAATGCATTTGTATCATCCTACATGCCTAATGCTTACAATAATTCAACATCTAGATACTTAGGCTCACTAATTTCTAGTAACCAAAGCATCATATCTCTCACTTTGTATATCATCCACAAACACAACACCATACTTATTAATCACATGTAGAAGGTGAAATTGAGGACGGTTACCTCGGGGGATAGCCGGTGGGTGGCTAGACGAGGTATTGGTCGCATTGGTGCCTCACTGGAGAGCCGACGAGGATGAACCACCCGTAGTTTTTGGAGCCATGCCTATGGAGACTCAACCAAATTTCAAACCAAATCAACCAAATTGCATCAATTCAATCAAAAATCAATACAATTAAGCACCCAATTACACAAAATCGACCCCAAATTGACGAAGAAGTTGGATTGGAGGTAGGTGAGGGTTAAGGTTTGATGTGGAGGTTGAATTGGAGGAGGAGTTAGGGAAATTTGTGGTGGGGAGAGAGAGATGGGTCGGCTATCGCCGATGACCGGTGGGGCAGGTGGCGGTTGTAGGGGCCGAATTGGAAAGAGGGAGAAAAGTGAAAGAGGAAAGAGGGAGAAAGAGAGGTTGCTAGTAAGAGGTTCGCCGGCAAATAAGGGAGGCACCGGAATGGGAGCTACAGAAGAAGGCAGTGGCTAGAGAGTGCTGGGTCCCGGCTGGAGTGGCGGTGGGGGTTAGGTTTGAGAGAGTGATGATGAGATAGAGAGAATTCGGGCCTCTACTATGTTTAAAAACCCAGACGCATGGTCATGCATAAACACAAGGCTAGCTGTGCATTTCTGCAGGAAACTTTCTGCCTCAAATGCACGGCCGTGCGCCTTTCCTGGCTTAAAGTTCACTCTTTTTTAACTTTTGACTCTTTTTCTCCCTTGTTTGTTTTGAATATTTTTTTTGATTTTTTTCCTAAAGAAGTAAAACATGGGTTGCTTCCTAAGAGGCGCTTGTTTTAGGTCCCGAGCTTGACCATTAC
Organism: Carnegiea gigantea; assembly: GCA_029747015.1. Lineage (NCBI taxonomy): Eukaryota > Viridiplantae > Streptophyta > Magnoliopsida > Caryophyllales > Cactaceae > Carnegiea > Carnegiea gigantea. The sequence goes on from JAKOGI010001301.1 coordinate 220,325, forward strand.
CTTAAGTAGGAGTAGAGGCTGACAAGAAAGAAAAGAGTGGGTTCACCACCTCTTCAAAATATGCAGGAGTGCATCCAAGGCTAGCTGAGATTAGTGAAGGAAACTCAGATGCGGCAAATAGCCTCCCTTGGGATGTCGGATCCCTATAAGAGGCCCCATTATAGTAATAACTAAAGAGCTAATGCATGCAATGTGAACTGTAGGAGACAGGGGCGCTCTAGGAGCCGAGACGACCACGGGTAGAGAGAGGCAAAAATCAATCTTCTCATCACAGAGTTGAAAGAAGATCTTCCTTGCTGCCACATCAATTATTGCTCCCCTAATGGATAAGAATGGACTCCCTAGAATAATAGCGGCCTGTAAGCTGTCATCTATATCTATAACTATGAAATCTCACGGGATAACAAACTTATCAAACTGAACTGGAATGTCTTCCAGTATACCTGTAGGGCACTTGACAGAGTGATATGCTAGCAAGATGGTGATGTTAGTAGGTTTCAGATCAGCAACTGCGGCTTCCTACTAAGGGAGAGGGGCATCAAAATCACGCTGGCCGTCAAGTCACAAAGGGCTCTCTCAATCTTCACATACCTAATGGAGCAGGGAATGTAGAACTACCTGGATTAGGCAGTTTTAATGATGACTGGAGCTTAAGGACTGTGCAACATACTTCTCCAATGGGGGTCACTGAAGGCTCCTTATGTTGGTCTTTCTTAGAAAGAAGCTTTCTTAAAAATCTTAAATGGGAGGGTGCTTCTTTAAGAGCTTTCTAGAGAGGGATATCTACATATATCCTCCACAACAGATCTAAAAACCTTACAAACTTGAGCTTAAGCTTGGATCTGGCCACCCTTTGAGGGTATGGAATGGGTGGGTGGTAAGGGTGGAGTGGAGGTGAATGAACACTCTTCCCCTCTAAGCTCTTACCCCTCTTTTGCATCTCACCTAGTCCTATAGGTACATGAACGGGAGCAGTCTCTTGAAGCACCATCAGAGGGCTCTCCACTAATCCATCATCTCTCATATAAACAGCAATGATGTGACCCCTGGGGTTAGTCTCTTGCTGGCATGGTAGTTGCCCCTGCGGTCGGGATAAACTGCTAACCTATTGAGCGATCTGTACGATCTGGGTGTCCATTACCTTTTGATGGGAGGCCATGGCATCAAACTTGGAGTTCAACTGATTAATTTGCTCACCGAGAGCTTCATTAATCTTGGTTTGAGTGTAAGTGAAACGCTCCCTAAGACTCTCCAAGTTTGATTTTTGTTGGGGGGTGGATTATAGGGGGCCTTGTACTGGAAACCTGGGGGTTGATTTTCAGGGGGTGGTACAGGATTACTATTTCTGTAGGAGAAATTAGGATGATTTCTCTACCCCGGGTTATATATGTTTGGGTATGGGTGGTTTTGTGGGCATGGGCTAAAGTTTTGCATGGCATTAGCGTGTTCCACTACCTGGAAGTGGGCTTGACACTCAACAGCTGTATGCCCTTAGATACCACACGTATCGCATAACACACTGACCTCATACATCATACTAGAGGAAGTCCCAGAATTAGAATCCTCAATTTGTCGAATCTCTGAGTAAGGGCATCAACCTTGCTAGCCAATATATCCACAGCATCGATATCATACTTGCTATTACCCCTCTTCGAAGTGGCTCCCTCACCGGACCGATCGTAGTTATTAGTAGCCTTGTCTTCCAGGAGAGCCTTTGTAGCATCAATCGATTTTCCCATAAGAGCATCTCTAGCTGCATCATCAATGGATATTTTTAGGTTTTGCTCTAGTCCATTGTAGAAGGTTTGAATCAACAGCCAATCAGGGACTCCATGGTGTGGACATACATCTGGGTAAATGAGGTGATATCTGCCCTTAACTTGGTAGTCTTTCCTGGAGGGAAGTACTTGCTCAGGAAGGCTTTAGAAAGTGCGCCCCAAGTGGCGAAGGCATTTGGCTCCTCATTCTGAAGCCAATCTCTAGCTCTAAGCCTCAATCGAATAGCATCGGTGGATACCCCATTGAGCTTGATGGTATTAAACTTTGCAAGGAAATTGTGAAGCTGCATGTTAGGGTTCTCAGATGGTTGTCCACCGAACTGATATCTCTCCACCAGAGAGATAAGGGCTGGACGGAGCTCGAAGTTGTTGACCTCCACTGTGGGGTTCACTATAGAGGAAATGATACCCGACGATTAAGGCATGGCATAGTCTCTCAGAACTCGAGTGTCTCTTCCAATCATCACAGACTCCGCTTTCATCTTCCTGCGTGCACCTCTTTACTTGCGAGCAGTTACTTCAATCTCAGGATTCAAGGGAAGTAGATTGTGGTTCCCTTGACTGCGCCTGTGCATACAAAGTAAGAACCATACCAAGCGTAAGCGACTCCAAGCAAAGGTAAAGAAAAGCAGAATAAAAAGAAAGGAAAACAAAAAGCCTAATCCAGAGTGTATTGGTCGCTTCTGATTCTAAAACTAGAAAGGCCCCCGGCAACCGAAAAACTTGTTGTCTTAAATTTATCGCAAGTGCACGGTGCCAGTTGTAATAGCCCGATCCTAAATCATATTTATTTATTTAATTAGGCTATGTTATTTATTTTTCACATTTATTTATCTCATTGAATCATCCCAGTTGAAAAAATTCATTTCAGGCCCTACTTTGCAATTCGAGTTTCATTTACCGGACAATTTCGGGGAAAATTAATAGTAGGGCTCGATATTTATGATTTAAAAGATTAAATTATTTTTCCTAACATTACATTTAATCTCGAGATATCATCTCCATCTCCACTTATTTCAAGCTCAAAGTAAGTGACTTCAATCTTGTTCTTTGAATTTTGGTTTTTGCTTCTTGTTTTGATTATTTTGATGATGGATCATGTTGTTTTTATTGAATTAATAATCATCTTGGTGATGGATCATGATAGAGTTGAATTTGGATGATGCTAGGGTTAGGGTTTTATCTTAATCATGCAAGCTTCAAGTTTGAGTGTTGAATTTTGATCGTTTCAAATGAGATTTTGTGATCTTTGGCATTGGTAATGAATATCAAGATGTTTATGCAGATTTATAGAAGTTAAAGAGGGATTTTAGTGGGTGGTTATATGAAGAAAAGATTGCAAATATGTGGTTATTGAGCTGTCAACAGACCTGAAATAGGGGCCACTTCGGGATTAAACTGATACTGTTTGGCACATCCAAAATTCATGATTTTTGGCATACTGATGGGTTGATGCGTTATATTTCAATAGACTTTGGAATTACTCAATTTTGAGTTGTGTGGACAAAGTTATGACCAATTTACTCAAGACTGTGCAGAATACATTGAAACTGAAAACTGAACTAGAACAGTAACTTTATGGAAAAACGGATATTGATCGGGTCACTAAGTGATTTTTGATGTGTGGGTAGATCAATGAGTTATATTTCAAATTCCTTTTGAAACACCTTAATCCGAGTTCTGTGGAAAAAGTTATAGTCATTTTGCTACGACTGCGCAGATTGAACTGAAATTGGGCACGTCTGTATTCTACCCTAATTTTAGAGACCTTACTATATGAATCATGCTTTATGTCCAGAATGAAATATTGGGACTTTATATCTCAATTGGAGGTCGGTAGTGAAAGATATGGATTTTCTAACGCAAACCATCAATGGTAACATAAGTGAATTTCGAGATCGTGACATTTGGAAAATTTTCCGAAGTTTCTATATAATTATAGGCATTGCAAGGAAATAACAAAGTTTGAGTTCAACTAGTTTGATTATGTATAGAAGCTTACTTGGGTTGAAAACTGTGTTAAATAAGTATGAAAATGAAATTTGGGAAGTGAGCAGAGTAATAACTCAAAATCAGTATCTTTTAGACCAAGTTAGGGTGTTATATGAGATTTTATGAACCTCACAGCACCCCCTATGGCATAAACCATTTGTCATCCATTTCAGGAGCATTAACCATTCCATTATCCATTTCAGAAATATCAAACACCCATATTTCATTTATATCAATTAAATCTTTTTATTATCACCTCAATCATTTCCATTTGGCCTATTTTGCTTCAATTTATTGTATTTCAAGTTCAATAACCCCAACTGATTTAAATCAGTTCATTTTGGTTTAACTTGTTTTATGTTGAATTAAAATCAGTGTGTTATATTGAAATACACAAGTTATGTATCCCATTGCATTACTCAATTCATTACTCAATTTCTGTTACACATACTTTTACTTACTCAATTATGCGAGTAAGAATCATTTACTGACTATATATACTTATAATAATATTTATGAAATAGAGTTGAGGCCTAATTATCGTTCCCCATTTTGCATAAGTGTTATCAAATCAGAATATATTTATCAAGTCAGATGACATTTTTAAAGACTCAAGGTACGTGCATTACCTGTATCTTTAGAAATCACAGTGTATTTATTAACATTATCATGTTTTGGTAAGTACATCAATGAATCAGTTACACAGTGATTTATCAGATAATTAGTGACCCCGTCAGTTATCATCTATAGGGCATTCGCCCTTCAGTTACTTGCGCGGCTTCAGGCCAGTTCTCCCGGTCGGCTTGACAGGTGTACACCTATCCATAGATCGTAATAGTATCAAGGGATTCACTACCAGATAATAACTAACAATGCAGTTTTACATCATCTCATTCACTGTTTTAACTTAAAATGAATTGCAAAGCGGGCCCAATCAGTGTTTCAATGATCATTTAACAATTCAGGAACACATGTACTGAGCTTCGGCTCACAGTTTGAAATGTTTTTCATATTCTGTTTTACGCAAATACTCAGAGAATCGTCTTCATGCTAGTAAACTAGCGGAAGAGAATGAGTTAAGCAAGGGAATCTGGATGGGTCAACACTGATACAGGGTATGCATATTTTTAGAGTTGTCTATTGAAATCTCCAGTGGATGGAGATGCAGATTACATGGTGAATTGTTTTTACTATTGTGTAAAAACCTTATGTTGGTTAACAGTTGATTATATATAGATTGATCAGGTGTGTACATGAATGATTGAAGCTATGCTTAACTGTGTTAGTTATAGCACTCATGTTTCAAGTCTTATCCTTTTGGGCGGCGGTAATGCCCCTATCATTGGGTTGTTTAGATGATAATTAAGGGATTTATTAAGGAAAACACAAGCAGTAAAACATGTTTAATTTGGGGGCATTACAAATTTGGTATCAGAGCCAGGTTGAGATTTTCTTTATGGGATATGGATTATAGAGTTAAGATACTGAGAAAGTTGGTTAATGAGGAATGAAGATTATTATGATATCTTTGGAGGTTTGTGATAATAGTAATATCTGCAATGTGTATCAGATTATTATGATAATATTTTTCTTTGTCAGATGGATCCATACAATGTGTATATAGTTGATCTCAAGCATCAGATTAGAGGGTGATTTTTTAACAACAAGGTAAAGGTGTTCTAATGCATTTAGATATTTATGGTCATATGAGCCACGCATCTGATTGGTATGCCATTCTTTTAGCTTGAACTGTTTATTTTTGGGATATAAACCCTTGTACTCCGGGCATATAGCCCGTAGAGTTGAGGTCTCCGACATGTAGCCATTGAGCTTAATTTGGTATCCTTTTATACTTCTATTCAATGCAGATGATGTGATGTAAGGCTTTAAGCCTGGGAATTGGCCAGGTTGCAAGCAAAACTCTGTCCGTTTCGTCCCAAAAATTTCAGAATCATTAACACTCGTAGCCCTAGGGTTGGGGGGGTTACAAATGTGTCCTCTGAAATGCCCTTGACTCATTTTAAGGCTAAATGTATAGGGAAAACCAAGTATGGGTGGAATACACAAGTTCAATCAACTTGGCAGTTTTGATCAGTGCACAAGGACTGACCTTGAAGTAACTTTTGTCCATGATCACCATGATTTATGCAACGATTTTCTATCCTGAGTTTAAGTTTAAGGAGATATCTTTCATATGAAACACTTTCGAGTGGATTAGAGGTCATTTGGAAATTCAAAACTATTAGACAAGTCAAAGTCTACAAAGTCGGCAGAATCCTAATGCACAAGGTCTGAGTTTAGTCCACTTGCAGCCCATACATTCCATTAGATAGAGATGTTTTAGTTATTCTATATCAAAGTTCAGAAAGTAAGCTTTCCAATGACCCATATTGCAACACATTTAGAGAGCAGTGGCCAATGAAATTCAGCCTAGAAGTTTGATGGTACAGACTGTTCAAGTTAGTGGATACATACAATTTTGAACTTATATTTCCTCATCATATGGGTGCCATTTTACGCGCTTCTCAAATCCAAGTGGCAATTGCTTCAATATGCCTCATTGATTGCAGACATTTTCTTCTATAACTTAAGAATTTCATCTAAATGAGCTATATGGGGTTTCTTGATGTAGTATTCCCTGAATTGCAGGATTTTGGAGAGGCTTGTTCTATGGTACATAAGTTTGAAACCATTGACTACAGACTATTCCATATAAGGGAAACCAATGACACTTTAGAGAGACATTTTGCTTCAATCTATTGCAATTCAAGAATTGCTTAAATTGCCCAAACTCTACAAACAAACCATTGACTCCACCTCCATTTGTGAAGTAGACATTACTCTTGAAAATATTTCACTGCACTTTCTGATGACATACCATCTACCATTGTCCTTGTTGAATGATCAACTGTTGGATACGCCTCACTTGACTAGAGGCTTCATCTTTTTGTCTTCATAGCATTACCCCATTCAGTTGCATCATCCTTCACTCTCATGTCATATGTTCATCAGTTCTGATCACTTTTTCCTATTTATAAGAGCTCAATTGTTACTAGTAGCTGGATTATGATTGGGTTGCACTCATGTCAATAGATGATAATTTTATAGCATGCTTAAATAGAAGGTAGATCTTAACTACGCTTTGTATAAAGGCTGGCTATTATCAAACTTGTGGAATCCATTGCTAAGGAAAACGTGATGTGTCTACCCATTTTGGCTGATTCAACCTAAGTTTCTTTCGAAAGATCACTTGCATAAAGCTTAAGTTTGACTATCAAAATTTTTGCCATGCATTTGGACTACATCAGTGAGAAATTTTGATGGGTCACTGTCCTTTGGAAAAACGCCTTCAGTTGATTCAGACTAAAGAACTCTAGAGTGAAAAGTACGACTCAGTGGAACTTGAAGAATGGATTCAAGAAATGGAGAAAATTTTCACTGTAGTAGAGGTTCCAGGGAATAAAAAGGTGAACATTGGAACATTTTATCTAACGGATGAAATCGATATTTGGTGGAACACAGTTAAGAATAAACGCTTAAGGCCTGACTTCACTTAGAGCAGATTTGTGGAAAGAATAACTACACCACTCCAGATTACCAAGTGGGAACTAACAAATGCACATGGTGTGGTAGCCCAGAGCACCTCATCGCTACCTGCTCTTGAAAACTGCCACCTCTGGTATGGTAGTTACTGGAACTCTCCTTTAATTTCGAAGCTATTTTGTGGATTGATTGATTCAGTTGCCACTCATTTATTTATATTCACATGATCTGATATGCAAGTGAACCTTGAGAATAAGAAGGCAGAAATCAATAATGGACTTAAGTTATCCAATGACGCTAGAGTTGAGTGTTCTATCTCACATAAACTTATTTCAATTATTATTGGTGAGATAGTATTCCCTGGAGTTCCGATTCATTTTGACTCATCAGACTTTGATATCATTTTGGAAATGATCTGATTGTGTACTTCTAGGGTCAAGATAGGTTGTGATGATCCTAAGGTTATTTCAAGAGAAGAACAAGGGAGAGAAATATGTTTCATGATCAAAGAGAGCAAAAACCTTATCCTTTAAATTCTATTATGCAAACAAGTGAGCTCTTATGTCAATGATATAGTGTGTATTAGTGTTATGCTATTAATATTCAACCTAAGGAAGAAAAAGCAGAAGACATCCCCATAGTTAGTGGATTCAAAGATGTTTTCCTAAAAAATTACCAGGAGTACTCCGCAAAGAGAAATTAATTATGAGATTGAATTAATCCTCGATGCTCAATCTATCTCCAAAGCCCTATATCGTATGGCGCCAACAGGGCTTAGAAAACTGAAGATTCAGTTAGATGAGCTATCACAGAAAGTATTTATCAGACCATCCAAATGTTCTTCAATAGGATGCCTAGTTCTATTTGTAAAGAAAAAGAATGGAACCTTGAGGTTATATATTGATTTCAGGGAGCAGAACAAAATCACCATCAAAACCACATACCCATTGCCTCAAGCAGATAACTTATTTGATCAACTGCAAGGAGTAGGAGTCTGATCTAAGATTGATTTGAGGTCAGGGTACCATCAACTTAGCATTATATCTGAATACATTACGAAAACCACACTACGGACCATGTATGGGTCATGATGAATTCACTGTGAGGCATTTTGGCCTAATCAATGGCCCGCGGCCTTTACGGATCTTCTGAATAGAGTTTCAAACCATATCTAGACAAGTTGTGGCGGTGTATGTAAAAGATGTCTTAAAATACTCCAAGGACATAGATGAGTATACTATTTATTTGAGGACAGCGTTATAGACCTTGAAGGAACATCAATTACATAGCAAATACAAGAAGTATGAGTATTTGTTTGAAGTAATGGTGTTTTTGGAACATATGATATTAAAGGAAAGATTTGCAAAAGGTGAAAGTGGTTTCAAAGTGCCCAAGACCCACCAATGCACTGAGGTTAGCAACTATTTGAGTTCAGTAGGGAATTATCATTTGACATGACCAATTTGTTGAAGAAATCCATAAAATTAGCAAGACGTTTAACTGGTGGCTTATGCCTCCCAACAACTCAAGCCTTATGAGAAGAATTACCCTACCCATTTCTGTAGTTTTTGCATTGCAAATTTGAAGACATTACTTATATGGGGTATCATGTAGAATCAATACTGATCATCAAAGGTTGAAGTACATCTTCACTCAGAAAAAAGCTCAATCTACATGAAACATCAGTTATGGCAGATCCAATGTCAACCAAGAAAGAGAAATATTGTGGCAGGTACCCTGAATAGGAAGGCACAACATACCTTGAACACTGTAGTAACTACTCAACTGAATCTCGTGAGAGAACTTAGGGACTTGGACATTCAATTAATGTCGCACAGAAAGGTGAATGCTCAATTGCTGGCACTTACCTTACAGGCCTCCCTAATGGAGGAAATTCTAGTGAATCAGGATAGTGATCCTGAACTGCAAAGAATAAAGTAAAATCTTGAGAAAGGGATTCAATTTCAATGGACTTTGTTGTGGGATTCTCTCAAATATAGTGTCTGATAGAGATCAGAGGTTTCAAGCCTATTTTGGCTAGCACTTCAAAGAGCCTTTGGCACTAGATTGAACTTTTAGCAATTCTTATCATCTTGAAATGGATGGAAAAACATCAACAAATACCAATGGATCCAATTGGAGCCTGTAGTACTTCATGACCTACGACCAACTTTTGCATTTGAAGAAAGTATGGAATTTCCAGTGGTCAACGTTATGATAGCACAAGTAGAGAATCCTACATGAAACATCAGGATAAAATGACAGCTGACATTGACAACAAAATCATCTTTTGAGTCATGAAGATCTTCTTTAGCATTAATAAAGTTTTTCAGAAAGTCTCACCAACTAAGGGTGTACGGAGGTTGTACTGCGACCTAAATTGAGGTCAAGATCTTTTGGACCATATCAGTTCATAGAAAGGTCGAATTCCATAACTTGTCTACCAGATCTGCCTATGTAACTCAAACATGTACATAACATGTTCCGTGTTCCTTACCTTACAATCCAGGTAATACATTTCAGATCCTAACCATGCTGTCATAATCAAATCCATTGCAGCCATTGACGGTCTTGTGTTTTAAGGGCATCTAATTCAGATATTGGATCACAGGATTAAGCAGTCAAGCATCAAGCAGTAAATCAAATTGCTTTGGGAAAATCATACCTCCTCAGAAACTACTTGAAAAACTGAGCATCAAGTGAAAGTCACATACCCATATTTATTTGGGACAACCTTGCATCTGTTGGTAAAGTTCATAAGTTTCGAGGACGAAATTCTTTAAGGGGGGAAGGCTGTAATAGCCCGACCCTAAATCATATTTATTTATTTAATTAAGCCATGTTATTTATTTTTCACATTTATTTATCTCATTGAATCATCCTAGTTGGAAAAATTCATTTTAGGCCCCACTTTGCAATTCGAGTTTCATTTACCAGATAATTTCGGGAAAAATTAATAGTAGGCCTTGATATTTATGATTTAAAAGATTAAATTATTTTTCCTAACATTACATTTAATCTCGAGCTTGGAAAAAAAAAATTGCAAGCGCTCTCGGTTTGAGCTAGTTTCCCAGCCCGAGCTCATTTAAGGCCAATTTTGGCCCAACAAGGTTACACCCCTTTTTACTTAGCTAATTACCATCATTAAGCCTTAATTATCATTAGCAAAAGCTGATTTTTGGTGCTTAATTTTTAGCCAAGTATTTCTCTCTTCAATATATACCAAGTATTTACACCAAGTGACCAAAAAATCAAGGCTCCATCTCTCTCTTCTTTCCCTCTCCATTCAGCCAGCCCGAAAATAGTTGCAACCCAGCCCTATTATGGTGTTTTCCAGCCACTTTTCGGCCACTCTCCGGCAAAGATTTCAATCCCCAACCACCTCCCTCCACCGGCTATCATCTGCCACCCTCAAAATCACCAAATATAATCTCCATCTCCACTTATTTCAAGCTCAAAGTAAGTGACTTCAATCTTGTTCTTTGAATTTTGGTTTTTGCTTCTTGTTTTGGTTATTTTGATGATGGATCATGCTGTTTTTACTGAATTAATAATCATCTTGGTGATGGATCATGATGGAGTTGAAGTTGGATGATGCTAGGGTTAGGGTTTTATCTTAATCATGCAAGCTTCATGTTCAGGTGTTGAATTTTGATTGTTTTAAATGAGATTTTGTGATCTTTGGCATTGGTAATGAATATCAAGATGTTTATGCAGATTTATATAAGTTAAAGAGTTATTTTATTGAGTGGTTATGTGAAGAAAAGATTGCAAATATGTGGTTATTGAGCTGTCAACAGACCTGAAACAGGGGCCAATTCGGGATTAAACTGGTACTGTTTGGCACATCCAAAATTCATGATTTTTGGTTTAGTAATATCTTGATGTGTTAGCTTTCAATAGGCTTTGGAATTACTGAATTTTGAGTTGTGTAGACAAGGTTATGACCAATTTACTCAAGACTGTGCAGAATACATTGAAACTGAGAACTCAACTGGAATATTAAATTTACGGGAAATTGGGTATTGATCGGGTCACTAAAAAATTGTGATTTTTAGTGTGTGGGTAGATCAATGAGTTATCTTTCAAATTCCTTTTGAAACACCTTAATCCGAGTTCTGTGGAAAAAGTTATAGTCGTTTTGCTACGACTGCGCAGATTGAACTGAAATTGGACACATTTGTGTTCTATCCTAATTTTAGGGACCTCACTATGTGAATCATGCTTTATGTCCTGAATGAAAGTTCTAGTGGACATTATGAGCTTTTCATATTGGGGCTTTATATCTCAATTGGAGGTCAGGAGTGAAAGATATGGATTTTCTAACGCAAACCATCAACGGTAGCATGAGTGAATTCCGAGATCATGACATCTGGAAATATTTTCCGAAGATTCTATTCAATTATAGGTATTTCAAGGAAATTACAAAGTTTGAGTTCAACCAGTTTGATTATGTACAGAAGCTTACTAGGGTTGAAAACTGAGTTAAACAAGTATGAAAATAAAATTTGGGAAGTGAGCAGAGTAATAACTCAAAATCAGTATCCTTTGGACCAAGTTAGGGTGTTATATGAGCTTTTATGAACCTCACAGCACCCCTTATGGCATAAACCATTTGTCACCCATTTCAGAAGCAGTAACCATTCTATTATCCATTTCAGAAGTACCACACCTTCCATTATCCATTTCAGAAATATCAGAAATCCATATTTCATTTATATCAATTAAAATCTTTTTATTATCACCTCAATCATTTCCATTTGGCCTATTTTGCTTCAATTTATTGTATTTCAAGTTCAATAACCCTAACTGATTTAAATCAGTTCATTTTGGTTTAACTTGTCTTATATTGAATTAAAATCAGTTTATTATATTGAAATGCACAAGTTATGTATCCCATTTCATTACTCAATTTCTGTTACACATACTTTTACTTACTCAATTATGCGAGTAAGGATCATTTACTGACTACACATACTTACAATGACATTTATGAAACAGAGTTGAGGCCTAGTTATCGTTCCCCATTTTGCATAAGTGTTATCAAGTCAGATGACATTTATGAATAGCTGACTTGTATCAAGTCAGATGATATTTTTAAAGACTCAAGGTACGTGCATTGCCTGTATCTTTAGAAATCACAGTGTATTTATCAACGTTATCATGTTTTGGTAAGTACATCAATGAATCAGTTACACAGTGATTTATCAGATAATTAGTGACCCCGTCAGTTATCATCTATAGGGCATTCGCCCTTCAGTTACCCGCGCGGCTTCAAGCCAGGTCCCCCGGTCGGCTTGGTAGGTATACACCTATCCATAGATCGTAACAGTATCAAGAGGTTCACTACCAGATAATAACTAGCAATACAGTTTTACATCATCTCATTCACTGTTTTAACTTAAAATGAATTGCAAAGCGGGCCCAATTAGTGTTTCAATGATCATTTAACAATTCAAGAACGAATGTACTGAGTTTTGGCTCACAGTTCGAAATATTTTTCATGTTTTGTTTTAGGCAAATGCTCAGAGAATCGTTTTCATGCTAGTAAACCAGCAGAAGAGAATGAGTTAAGTAAGGGAATCTGGATGGGTCAACACTGAAACAGGGTATGCATATTCTTAGAGTTGTCTATTGAAATCTCCAGTGAATGGAGATGCAGATTACATGGTAAATTGTTTTCACTGTTATGTAAAAACCTTATGTTGGTTAATAGTTGATTATATATGGATTGATCAAGTGTGTGTATGAATGATTGAAGCTATGCTTAACTGTGTTAGTTATAGCACTCATGTTTCAAATCTTATCCTTTTGAGCGGCGGTAATGCCCCTATCATTGGGTTGTTTAGATGATAATTAAGGGATTTATTAAGGAAAACACGAGCAGTGAAACATGGTTAATTTAGGAGCGTTACACCAGTTGTAGCTAGCAGCAGCAACCACAGGTCGTGTCCACAGAAACTTGGTTTTAGTCACTAGGTTGACTACAACACTTAATCCAGGCAAGAACAAATTCAGGCTGACTAAATTGAACGCTACTGAAACTATTTAATTCAATGATAACAAAAATTCTAGACTGGGATTTACAACACTATTACGCTCTTTGGATCAAAAACTAGATCATGCGAATATGCCCACACAAATGATTGAAAAGAAATGGTTACAAATTGAATTACATCTTTGCATACTTTCGAAGGTCATTAGACTGACTGAGCAATCCTAATTATCCATTTTTATGAAACTAGATTCACAAAACCACAGGATCGAGTAACCCACAATTCCCAACTGAAACCCTAAATATTTTCATGTTAAGGAATCAATCACTCACAAAGTAGCTCTAAGTAGTGGATTCAACTTTCGTTGATCTCTTAAACCCTAATTAAGAAAATGAATACTTCCCTCTGGGCAATTCATCAAACATCTGGCATACTAAGTGGGAATTCAACTACAAACATGGACATCTAATCGCATAAACCTAAAGCATGAATCTGAATCGCAAAATAGGGGCTAATCCCAACCTAAGATAAGGGATTTAGCTGATAATAATCATATTGATTCCAATTACAAATGAGAAACCGAAGAACATGATGAAAGACATGAACTTTGATAAAAATCATGAAGAGAAGGGAAGAGAAATGTACTTTAATCAATTGCCAAGATTAATTCACAAACCAGAACAAGGAATTTACGCTCCAATAGTATTTAGCTTAGTGCAAAAGTAATTAGGAAAGGAACCCTAAAAATCGCCCTAAAAGTGGTCTAGAAAAATAGAATCTAAGATATCCTCCAAACTACCATGAAAAAGAATTAAGTTGTGAAAAATTGGGGGATGCACAGCCATGCAAAAACGCACAGCCAGGCGTGCATTTCTGCAGGGTTGTTTCTGCCTCCAACACATGGCCATGCATAATCTACACACCCGGCCATGTGTTTTTCTGGCTTCAATTACTAGCTTGCACAGCCACGCAAGTGTCTTCTCCTTAATCCTTTAAGCCTTTGACCCTTCCAATTGATCCTTGAATCTCGTTCCTTCCTCTAGCCTTGCTCTTCACTTACTTTTGATCCAATAAGTGCCGAAACTCTTTAAATTGAGACTAACAAGTGCCGAAATTCTTTAAATTGAGACTAACATGCCTACAAATGAAAAATTTATCCAATTAAGAAAATTATGAGCAAAGATGAGCAACTTTTACCAAATCTTTCATAAATCCTATGGAATATATGGAAAAGGTTGGTGGAATTAAAGGTTTCCAAATAGTAAAATTAGAGGTTTACCAAGAACATACTGTAGCTATCATATACAACTTCTTCTTTGGACAAAGTTACTAAGTCTTTAAGTATTAAGACAATAGCCATTGTATATGAAATTGACACGCTTCAGAGGCACTCTTTTTATTGAAACTATAACTTATATACTCAGTGATAGAATATCCAACGAATTCACAACCACAACCTGTATGGCACTAGGGACAGTCTTTGCTTCATTCTAAGAGCCTACTTATTATGAGCATGTTGGGGCAGCATTTAGCATATTCGAGTATTTTGAAGCATTTTGGAGTAGTTAAGAGGTCTAGATTTAGTGGTTTGTTGGTTATAGCGGGGAAACATAGATTAGAGTATATTGGACTAGGTTGGATCTAGTAGGGGCAAGTTGGAGTTAGAAGAGCGTTTTGGAGTGGTTGGGACCATTTTCGAGCATTTTTAAGCTGGTCCACCTAGTAGAGCCCACAAGGAATGCCTAAGAACCTTGGAAGGACTACTATCAATTACGTAGTCAACAACAGCTGTTGTACATCCTAAGATGATGTTTGAGCAAATTAGATACTTGTATTTCACAATGATCTAATCGTGATCAAGCTATAAGTGGCAAACCACAATGTCAACAAGGTGTTAGGTGATATAGGTAGTTCTATTGATCGCATGTTTTATGATTACTTTACTAAGTTGGATTTAGAGGATATGGATTTGGTGTCAGCTCCTTACCCCATCACTGGATTTATGGGTTATCGAATCTATCCTAATGGATATAGCTTTAGCTAATAACATAATTATTGGAAAACCAACTTTGAATTCCTTAAAAGCCACACTGTTAACCTACAATCTCAGGGTGCAGTTTGATTCTAGTAGTAAATCTACTAGTAATGCATTGAAGAGGTAGAAGAGTGCCAGGTAGTAATATATAGCCAAACTCAGGGCCTCTAAGTTGGTAAAAGAATATTAGATACCTACAACAAGTCATATTAGTAGCAACAAGCAATAGGCCCAGCAATAAGCACTAGGCCCAGCAACAAGCATTAGGCCCATCATATATTAATGTGGTGAGTATTTAGGAATTAGACAATCGAGATGTGAAAGATGCCTGAGCCTGATTCTAAAAGACTATTAAATGAAGTCTTATTGAAAATAGAACTTGACAAAACTATCAAGAAAATATGAGAATGAAAGTAAGAATTTATTCAAAAGCTAGTAAGCTTATAAATGAGTTTGTAAGTGTATTTGCATACCTGGCCAAGGAAGTGCCCGAAATAAGCTAAGCGTTATAGCGTATTAGCTGGTAATAGATCCAAGAGCTAAGCTATTTAAGAAGACAAGAAAACACTTCGCTCTAAATAGGAATAACTGTAACAGCCCATGACCACCCGCCATCGAGGTATTGTCCGCTTTGGAGCTACACAGCTCACACCAGGGCACGCTCACCCTGAGTCCAGTGCACCCCTCATGGTTTTATCCTCAAAAAGCGCCTCGATGGGTTGAGGTTTCCCCACGCTTATAAGGCATGGTTCGTTCTCTTCAACTCTCGATGTAGGATACCTTCATCCACCCCCCTCTCAGGGGCCCAGCATCCTCGCTGGCACACCGGGTCGGATCCATGCCTCTGATACCACTGTAATAGCCCATGACCACCTGCCATCGAGGTATTGTCCGCTTTGAGGCTACACAGCTCACACCAGGGCATGCTCACCCTGAGTCCAGTGCACCCCTCACGGTTTTGTCCTCAAAAGGCATCCCACATCGGGAGTTGAGGAGAACTAACCATGCCTTATAAGCGTGGGGTTGAGAGCTCACAAGGAAGGGTACGTGGGAATGGAAGGAAGCCTAACTCCAATCATCAATCTCAGAAGGACCGCACTCCATATGAGCCAAGGCCTCGATGTGAGACGTGTGGCAAGCTCCACAATGGGCCCTGTGCAAGGTTAACTGGGGCGTGCTTTGGGTGTGGAGAAATTGGGCATTACCAAAACCAATGTCCGAAAAAAGTACAAGAAAACATACAGGCTAATCAAAGGACTGAGTCAGCAAATAGGCAAGGTGGTAACAATCTCCAAGTAAGAAAATGACTCCACCAGTCTCACAGCTCCATAACGTAAATGAAAGTCGGTAAGAAATCTTCCTTTTAAGTACTTTCATTTATATAAATATATATGGATTTCTTTCGCATCATGTGACCAAAG
This sequence comes from Carnegiea gigantea, assembly GCA_029747015.1. Lineage (NCBI taxonomy): Eukaryota > Viridiplantae > Streptophyta > Magnoliopsida > Caryophyllales > Cactaceae > Carnegiea > Carnegiea gigantea. Next base: position 237,090 of record JAKOGI010001301.1, read on the forward strand.
CGTATAAGTTTCGAGGACGAAACTTTTTATAAGTGGGGGAGAAATGTGAGACCCGGAGTTTTGTCGTACTTGCTTAATGAATATTACGCTTATTGAGTTAGAAAATTTTATTTTAGTACTTGCCAACCTACCACTACTTTATTGCCCAAGTTATTAACCTATCCAATCTCAGACCCCAAAAATAAATTGTCTGAAGTTGTGTAAGTTGAATAGCCTTCGATTTCTTGAAACTCCAACGAAAACGAATACAACTAGATTATCGAACCTTGGGATTATTTATGTAATTAACTAAATCAAACCTTAATATAATCAAGGGGCGAGTAAGTCGACAAACGATTATATTAACGATTTCGATTTATGATAAGAGACCCGGGAATTCAACTAATAGTATCAGGTGATATACTACCTTTTAACAACACAAAAAAAAAAAGGGGGAAAAAAGGGGGGTTCACACGTGAAACCCCGACCCCCCCTCTCTCGCTTCTTTCTTCTTCTTCTTCTTCCCGTTCCCCTGCTCTGCTTTCCCCTGCTCTTCATCTCCTCCTTCGCTTCCCGCCACGCACGCCGGAGCCAACCGCCGGCCTTGAGCCCAGTCGACCCTCCCTAGCTGCCGGCCGTCACATCACGGCGTCACTGGCCGAAATCAGCCACGACTGGGCTGATTTTGACCGGAGCCGAGCCAACGCCGGGTTTAATTCGTGCATGCAAGGTGATTTCGAACTCCTCTTTCATCTATAAATTGTATCCTTGACCTAGATTCTTCCTAATTGTGTTTAATTTCTCAAAAATTACAAGTTAGGGTTTTGGATTTGGTGGTGGTCGTGTGTCACGCGAAGTACAAAAGAGGTTCTGAGCTTTGGGTGTTCGAATTTATCTTCAATCGAGCCCCTTTCGCATGCTATAACTCAGATTCGAGGTGGGTAAACCTTTAATCCCTCCTATTTTAAGGATTTCGAATAATAGTTATATGAATCAGTTTACTGAATTGGTAGATTGAATTGTTGTTGTATGAATTCGATTGTATGTGTGGACAAACAAATGAATTAAGCATTGCTATGCTAGGGCAGAACCAATGTATTCTTGAAAGGTTGCCAGATGTTTTAAAAGGGTGGCTTTCATGATTTAGAACTGCATATAACTTTCTAAAGTTGCTTTCAATTTTCATATCAAACCAGTTAGCATTGAAGATCGTTTGGGAACATTTTAAGCCTTTAGTTTATCCGCACACCCGTCTTGAGTTTAAAATGGAGTTTTCAAATGAATCTAGCTTACATTTATTGCTAATCATAGCATTTAAGTTAGAAATGAAGTTGTTTTTATGATTTAGCAATCCTATTACGCTTATACGAAGCTTTCAAGTTAGAATCAAAGTCGTTTTATGATTAGGCAACCTTATTATGTTTATAAAGAGCCCTTAAGTAAAAAACGAAGTCGTTTTACGATTTAGTAAACTTATTGTGTTTATACGAAGCATTCAAGTTAAAAACTAAGTCGTTTTACGATTTAGTAAACGTGTTACGTTTATAAGAAACTTTCAAGTTTAAAGTGAAGTCGTTTTACAAGTCAATAAACGTATTACGTTTATACGAAACTTTTAAGTCCAAAATGAAGTCGTTTTACAAACTAGCAAACGTTTTACGTCTATAAGAAGTTCTTAAGTTAAAAACGAAGTCATTTTGCGAGTTAGTAGCCGTATTACATTTATATGAAGCTTTTAAGTTAGAAACAATAACGTTTTACGTCTTAACAAGCTTATTACATTTTAAGAAGCTTTGAAGTTGTAAAGGAAGTCGATTTATGTGTTAATAGACTTATAACGTTCATGAGAAGCCTTTAAGCTTCGAACTTAGTTTGAATTAAGTATTAACTAAACACGTTATGTTTTAAATGAGTTGCGATTTACGATTTAGCATACATATTACATTTAAAGGAAGCTTTTAGCTAAAAAGTGAAGTCGTTTTATGAGTTAGCAATCGTTTTACGTTATTAAGAAGGTTTTGAGTTGAAAACGAGATCGTTTTACGATTTAGCAACCCTATTATATTTATACGAAGCATTTAAGTTAGAAATTAAGTCGTTTTACGATTTAATAAACCCTTTTATGTTTGTCAGAATTTTAAGTCACTTATGAAACCGATTTACGTGTTAACAGGTCTTATTTTATTTATAAGAAGCTTGTAAGTTTAGAACTAAGTCGTTTTACAAACTAACGAACGTATTACATTATTAAAAAGTTTTTAAGTTGAAAACGAAATCGTTTTATGATTTAGTAAACTTATTACATCCATACGAAGTATTCGAGTTAGAAAATAAGTCGTTTTACGATTTGGTAAACGTGTTACCTTTATAAGAAACCTTTAAGTTTAAAGTAAAGTCGTTTTAAGTATTAACCAACTTATTGCCCTTATAAAAAACTTTTAAGTCTAAAAGGAGATCGTTTTACGAGTTAATAAATGTATTACGTTTATACGAAGCCTTTAAGTTAGAGACGAAGTCGTTTTCGAATTCGTAAATTTATTTTACGAAGTTAGTTTGCACGCTAGCAAATTTACTTCGATTATGAAAAGCTTTTAGACTATTCACGAAATCGATTTATGAGTTAGTAAACTTGGCTTGTATCATGTTCATCCCTTTTGCGCTTGAAAGATTATAATGAGCGTAAAAACGGCAATTGAAGGTGATTATTTACGAATCCTAGCTTTCAAGTGCACGCTGGTAACTACCAAGTTTTAAATCGTGAGTTAGTACACTCACCATGTTTCTAAGAGGCCTATCTTGTTGTTTGGCTAAAGCTAAAGTTGTGAGAAAATTATGTTTTCATGTTTTAAGTTCGTAAAACCTATATATGAATAAGTATAAGCATGTGTGTCCACTAAGTATGTGTGTATATGAATGTTAGAAGTTCCTAAGATATATATATGAATACGTATAAGTATGTATGTGTACGAATGGTTATGTTTGTGTCTATGTGTACGTGGAGGAGCTACTCTAGAAACTTTAAGTTTAAGTCTGAGACCCAGGGATGGTGGCTTAGTTCCCGCCTAGTATCACATATGTTACATTATTATAGATTCAGGGATGGTGGTTTGATTCCCGCCTAAAGTCTAAGTATGAAAATTATGTCTTAGCGCAGTATGATGTCTGTCCGGATAGGCGTATGTTGCCGCTCGAGTTTGGCCGACTCGGGATGGCAGTAACAAAGTACCTCTAAGAGTCTAGTCTCCTCATTTACGTGAATAAGTTACTATGTATGATTTTCAGTAAGTGAAACTTATGCGTGAAACCCTTTTATGCTATGTTTCCGGGTTTACGTAACTTTATTATGTTAAGTCAACGCATTATGGTTTCTTTTAAAGTTAAGCCTTTTGGTATGACTATTCCTTCACTCGGTTTATAGTTCGAATAAGATGTATTATGTGAAAGCTCTTCAACTAAAATGAATTACGAAAGGCTTGCGTAAGTTAAATATGTATTTTAAGTATGTTTTGGGAGAGAGGGTTTATTCACTGAGCGGTGGTTGCTCATTCCCATTACTTTTCCCTTTTTCCCAGATCCACAGGTATGTGATTGACGCGTGGAGTGCAACAAGGATGGACTTGCTTGGTTTGATTATGATGTGACTATGTAATATTGATTATATTTGTAAGGTTATGTAATTATTTATCTTTTGTAAGGTTTATGAAAATAGAAAGCTCTGTATACTCCGAGCATGTGGCCCGTAGAGTTGTGAACTCCGGTGTGTAGCCGTAGAGTTGTTGGTGTTATTTAGTACCTTTATGTATTGCAGGGATGTAATGTAAGGCTTAGACCTAGGAAAATGGTCAGTTTTCAGGGGAGACTCGGCCCTTTTTGCCCCATAAATTCAGAAAATTCTAGCATTCCTAGCCCTAGGGTTAAACTCAAGGCCCAATTAGGTTATAGTGGTTTAAGTTTTAAATATTAAGTCTCAATAGGTTATGTTTCAAATAGGTTTAAGTAAGTTGCCTTAACAGTCTTTCCCCAGGGAAAGACTGTGGCGTGTAACACGACCTGCATGAGGTCGGGGGTGTTCCATTTGATGGTATCAGAGCTATAGGGTTTTATTAAATGATAAAATAAAATGAGATTTGACTCGCCGATATGTTTTTATATGCTAAGAGTTATATGTTATGTGCTACGTGTTATGTGCTATGCGATGTATGTTGTATGTTAAGTGTTAAGTGTTAAGTGCTAAATTGTTGCAAGCTTACTAGGAGGGGGTTGATGGAAATTTCTCTATAAGTAGTATATATATATGGTGCACATAAGTAACCCAGTGTCTTATTATTAGTGTAGGAGTTAGGATAGTATACGAAGGGAGGCAAAATCCTCCTCCGCCTCCGCCTCCAAATGGTGGGATAGAGATGCTAATTAAATTTCTGAAGCTCAAGCCACCTACGTTTGATGGAACACCAGACCCAATTCAGTATGAGTACTGGAAGAGGAAGATTGAAGGATTGTTTGAAGTCATGGAGTGTCCTGCCAATTATAAGGTGAGGTTCGCAGCTCACTTATTTGAGAAAGATGTTAGCTTTTGGTGGGATACGGTTAAGCCAAAAGAAGGCGAACAACCACTAACTTGGGTGCAGTTCAAGGGTTTATTAGATGAAAATTGCTATCCTAAGGAGGTAAAATGGGCTAAAGAGTAGGAATTTTTAGACTTAAAGTAAGGAAAAATGCCAGTTATTGAGTATACGTCTAAGTTTAATGAATTGAGTAGGTTTGCTCCTCATCAAGTGGCGAATGAGGAAATGAAAATGGAACGATTTAAGAGAGGCCTCAAATCTAAGTTAAAAACAAACATGGCTGCACTAACCTTTCCAAACCTCCAAACGATGTACCAAAAAGCCATCAAAGTTGAGCGTGTTATAGATGAGTGTGAGGCGCCTTTTGAGGATAAAACCGTAAGGGGTGCACTGGACTCAGGGTGAGCGTGCCCTGGTGAGAGCTGTATAGCCCCAAAGCGAACAATACCTCGATGGAGGGTGGTCGCGGGCTGTTACAATAACACTATGTTAGAAGAAGTTAGCAAGTTACTAGATGCAGGTTTTATTAGAGAATGTTTTTACCCTAAATGGCTGATCAATATGGTCATATTCAAAAAGTTAAATGGGACCTAGAGTATGTTTATGGACTATATGGACCTAAACCAAGCCTATTCCAAAGAGTGTTTCCTATTACTAAAGATAGATTAAGTGGTTGATTTCATTAGTGATCATACGCTATTTTCATTTGCGGATGCCTACTCATGCTTCCATCATATACCTATTAGGGCGGATGATTAGGACAACACTTCCTGTATCATACATAATGGCTTGTATTGCTATGAGGTGATGCTTTTTGGGCTCAAGAATACAAGTGCCATCTATTACAAGGTTGTGCACAAGCTTTTCAATGAGAAAATTAGTAGAAATATGGAAGTTTGTATAGATGACATCATAGTCAAATTAGATCTTCAAAAGTAGGATCTTAAATACTTAAGGGAAACATTTAACAAACTTAGAAAGTATGATGTGAAGCTAAACCCTTATAAGCATGCCTTTCTGACAAGGTCTGGCAAGTTCCTAAGCTTTATGATAAACTAGAGGGATATAAAAGCAAATCCAGAAAAGATTAAGGTCTTGCTAGAGATACAGATCCCTAAGATAGTAAAGGATGTGTAAAAGTTTACCAGGTGTATACTAGCCTTAGGCATGTTTATCTTAAACTCTACATAAAAGTGGTTTCTCCTTTTTTTTAAGGGTCTTCGATCCATCAAAGAATTTCATACGAAAGAAGAAATAAAGCAATCCTTTAAGCAATTCAAGTAGAACCTAGCTACAATTCTAACATTTACAAGCTTAATCCTTATTGGGAAGCAGGTCATGTAACTATCAAACATTAAAAAACTGCACTTGCCTCAGTTGCTACATCAAGGAAGCTGAGACCCTATTTTGAAGCCTACACTATCAAAGGTTAAACATACCAACCCTTCAAGAAGATGATGCTATGATTGTTTAAGAACGATAGTACTCTGGGCAGTATAAGTCTCCAGGTTTGACATTGGATATATGTGTCAGATTGCGGCCAAGTGTTACGAGCTGAATTTCCAAAGAGTTCTAGAAGGTTTTGGAATCTTCTAGAATGCTCTAAAACCTTCTAAAATATGCAAAAATATTCTAGAATCTTCTGGAGCATTCTAGATACTTCTAGACTATTCTAGAAGCTTCTAGAATATCTAGGACCTTATAGAGAGTTTTAAGACCTTCTAGGCTATACTATAATATTCTACAATACTTTCTAGAACGTTCTACATAGTTCTACCCTACTGTAGTATTTAGGACATTTATATAGAATATTCTAGATGTGTAATAATAACCATAGGATCAAGTAGATGTTCACCGTCCATTGAGGATATAGATGTGTATATATACTCCTAAGAGGGCTCATTTGTACTTTAGGGCACTGTTCTTTTCATGGTAAATCCAATTTTATCGGCATCACCCAACTTCAACCCACTTCAACCAACTTCACAAACTTCAATAAAAAAATATCAATTTCAATCAACTTCAACCCATTTCCTACTATTTTAACCAATTTCAACTCATTTTTTACTATTTTAACCAACTTCTACCCATCATACAAAAAGAAATTCAACCCACTTCAACTTACTTTAACCAACTTGAACCCACTTTAACAAAAAAAATACCCACTTTAACTTATTTCAATCAACTTCTATCAATCTCAACCAACTTTACCCATTTACTAACCCATATCTCCCAACGAAAAGAATAGGCCCTAAGCCATTAAAAGCATTCCAAGTGCTATTCAAAGCATTCTCCTAAACTCTTCTCTCTCTTTACGTTCTCTTGAGTGTGTGTGTGTGTGTGTGTGTACTTACTTAGCTTCTAAAGTCTAAGTTAAGCAACTATTTAGGCTTACTAGCAAAATAAGAAGGGTTTCGAGTAAGTTTGCTAGCACCGCATAGGCTTGAGTTTGAGCGAATTATCAACCCGTGACAGTTGGTATCAGAACCTACTTGCTTTGGAGATCATGGCTTCAAGTGTCACCGATGCCAACCCTCAACAAGGTGGCAAGAAGGGCGAGGACAAGACCAAGGACATGATGGTCCTTTTGGAGGATAGACTTGTGGAGTTCAGTAACTCCATGTCCACCTTAATGGGTAGGGTCGAGGATATGGACAAACGCATCGAGGAGCTCGAGTCCATGGGGGACATGGATGAGCTTCATGGCGAGATGCAGGTGGTGATGAACTCCATAATAGCCGATGTCAAGAGGGAGATCTAAGCCTTTAAGCATCGGAGGTCGCCAAGGATAGCGAACTCCAAGCTTGGAAGGTCGATATCGAGGCTTGCAAAGGTTGAGGTTGAGGCGTATGTAACACCCCCAATCCCTAGCGCCTTATTATTCTAACTTAATCACTTCTTTACTTTTGATTACAGCAGAAGTCTTTTGACTGGAGGCATTACCGTCGTAATGGAACAAGGCTACCTAAAACTGCCTATAATACTATGCTACCCACATAATCATCAGATTCACTAGACATTGCAAATAAACATATATTTGATAACTTGTTCAATTCCCAAATCCTAACAAGCTAAATGATGTAAGAAGAGAAGGAAGGACTCCTTACATTTGTAATTTGACGCTGTTAGATGCTCATAATGGATTCTCGCATAGCATGAAGGCTTGACGAAGCTTAAAGATCATGTTGAGTCTACAATTTGAGTAAGCATGCTTAAGGTGGAGAGTTAGAAGATACCTAATCTGGTTATATTTTGGGTTATGTAATGGTTAAATTATAGTTTGAAGTTGACTAAAATGTCTTCAGCTTAATGGGATTTAGGAATTAAACAAGTTGTCGAATGTATATTTATTCCAATGTTTAGTGAATCTGGTGATTGTGTGGGTAACATAGTGTTACAGGTAGTCTCAAATGGCCTTGTTCTGTTATGGAATGGCGGTAATACCTCCAATCAAAAGACTTCTGTTGCAATTAGAAGTAAATAACTGATTAAGTTAGAATAATTAGACATTATGGATTAGGGGTGTTACAGCCTACAAGATAAGTGTCAAGGCTTTGGAGGCACAGATCAAGGTGTGCATGGTTGCAGTGGCCAATGGTGGGTTTGTCCAAATATCCACCGCTCCAAAGAGGAATGCGCCAAGACCTCCTGCCTTCCATGGGGCTAAGAGTGCAAGGGAGATAGACAACTTACTTTGGGGACTCGAAGCATACTTCGGGGTAATGGGCATCAAGGATGATGCTCAAAAGGTGAGCAACATCACCTTTTCTCTTAAGCATGTTACACTTGTTTGGTGGCGTCACAGGTGTGATGACGTCCAGAGAGGATCTGATCCCTTAAGATTATGAGATGGGTTCAAAAGCGAACTCAAGAAGCAATTCCATCTAGAGGATGCTGAATACAAGGCTAGGGCCAAGCTCCGATGCCTTGAACACAAGGATGGTCAAGTTCGGGAGTATGTTAAAGAGTTCTAAGAGCTACTCTTGGAGATTCCAAGCACAGGAAAATACGATGCACTCTTATGTTTCCATAATAGCCTTAAGAGATGGGCCAAGACAGAGTTGAACAAGCAAGTGGTGCAAGAACTCAATGGACGATTGCCGCCGCTGAGTCACTCATCGAGTTCAAGAGGGAGTCCTCAAAGATACGATGCTAGAAGACCCATGACGCTAGTGACAGTAACGGAGACTGGGGCAAGTCTCCTAGGCAGGACAAGCCAACATCATTTAAGAAAAGGAGAAGGGATAAGAAGGATAAGACACTGAAGAATTACTCATGCTTCCTTTGTAACGAGCCTAATCAGGGTTTTGAGTGCCCGGTGCCCGAAGCATGGGAAACTTGCTGTGCTTGTTATGGAAGAGGAGAGGCATAAAGAGAAAATGAGTATTGCCTCGATATCGCTTCTGAGTGCCATCCAATCCAAAGTAGAGGAGCAAGCTGCTGGCCACATGTATATAGAGATCGAAGTTAGAGGTAAGAAACTCCAAGTTACAGTGGACATGGGAGCTGACAACATGCATATGGTGAAAGAATTCGTTGATGAGATTAGCCTACCTTGCAAAAAAGGAAAGGGCTATGTGAAGGGAGTTAATGTGAAGAGTATAACAATCCATGAAGTTACTCGAGGTATGGACATCCAAGTTAGACCATAGAGAGGTAAGGTCGATATAACCGTCGCTTATCTTGATGATCAAAAGTTCTATCCGAGAATGGACTTTCTCCATGAGGCGAAAGCCATCATAGTTCCCCATCTTAGCACCTTGTTCATCATGGACAATGGGCAAGCTTGTGCAATATCCATGAGATGGGAAGCTGAGAAGGAAAGGGTGCTACGTGCCCTTCGATTCACAGAGAGTCAACACGTAGGCCACTTATCCGCCCTCAAGAGGGATGAGGGGATTGAGGATGTCAAGCCTCCGATATCGCCTAGGAAGTTGGCAATGAGGAAACAGGCTAGAACGAGGATGGGATACAAGTGCAGAAAGGATCAATGTGCCAAGTAGTTAACTGCAACAGAATCAACCCAGCTGAGCAAAAGGGACACCCCTAGCGAGTAATTCAACTCCAAATCGAGCATATGAATACCCAAAGGCAACGAGGATGTTGCCAATTGGGTGGGGGAGAATGTTATGGGCTGAGCATTTAGAGAGTTCTAGAATATTTTGAAATCTTCTAGAATGCTCTGGAAACTTTTAGAATATGCTAGAATGTTCTACAACCTTCTTGAGCACTCTAGATACTTCTAGACTGTTATAGAAGCTTCTAGAGTATCTAAAATCTTGTGGAGAGTTTTAAAACATTCTAGACTATACTAGAATATTCTACAATACTTTCTAGAATGTTCTACATAGTTCTATACTTGTGTAGTATCTAGGATATTTATATAGAATATTCTAAAATTTTAATAATAATCATAGGATCAAGTAGATGTCCACCATCCATTGAGGAGGTGGATGTGTACATATACCCCCAAGGGGGATTATTTGTGCATCAAGCCATTGAAAGCATTCCAAGTGCAATATAAAGCATTCTCCCAATCTCTCTCTCTCTCTCTCTCTCTCTCTCTCTCTCTCTCTCTCTCTCTCTCTCTCTCTGTTCTCTTGAGAGCGTGCTTACTTACTTAGCTTCTCAAATCTCAAGTCTAAGTTAAGCAACTATCATGACACAACGTATAAGCTTTGCGAGACTTTCTAGTTGAGTGCATGTTCAAAGACAACCAGCAAATCCCTGGCCATAAATAGTGAATAATCAACGCAAGGGGATCTTCCACCCAGAATGGCTCATGAACTCGACTTATAATAATACATCTCATCAGAGGGAGAGAACTTTAAGTATTCTATGGGATTTACATTCCCAAAAAATAATAATGAATCTGAATATGAAGCAATAATAACAGGATTGCAAATCTATAATGATCTATAAGCTGAAAGTATAAGAGTGTGTAGTGATTAAAGTTGGTGGTAAGTCAAATCAAAGGAGAATTTGAGGCTAAATTAAAATGGATGGTTAGATACATGGCTAAAGTTAATGAATTCCTTTAAAGCTTCAAGAACCTTGAGATCACTCACACTGTCAAGTTAGAGCACTAGGAAATTGATGCTCCTAGTAAGCTGGCTAGTTCATCACAGATTGGTGTTGTTAGGGATGCCTATTCGGACATCGTGAGAAACACGAGCATACAATTAGAAGAAGCTTGTGTAATAACTCATACCAATTCTGAGATGAAATAAATAATGCACTACCTGTAAAAAATTTTATTGCCAAATGATCCGGTGGAGTCTAGGAAGCTTAACAAGAAAGCAGTTTGGTACTCCATCTTCCATGGAGAACTATACAAGAAAGGTTATACAAGGCTAGTCCCAAAATGAACTGATAAGCCTGGGGTAAACTAGATACTGGTTGAGACGCATGAGGGAAATTGTGCTGCACATGTAGGAGAAAGAATGCTTGTAAGGAACATCCTCAGAATAGGGTTCTATTGTTTTACAATGCATAAGGACGCATTTTTTATATGAAAAGATGTGGAAAATGTAAGAAATTTGCTCCATGAATATGTGTTCCAACACTAGAGCCATCAACCATATCATAACCAATTTTATGTGCATGGTGGGGATCCATATTCCCTAACCCATCCCTTTTAGCCCCTAGCCTGTGGCAATTCTTAATCATGGCAGTTGATTACTTCACCAAATGAGTGTGCACTACAAGAAATTTGTTATACTTTTGCAATTATTTAACTACACATAACTAAGTGTGGTATGAGAAATAAGGAAATAATGTGCTCATAACTTTCTCCACCCAAAATAAGAGTGGGTAAGATATATGCACTATCACAAAAATGGTAGCATCTAATGAAGGTTTTCCCACACGTATTAAGCATTGTAATTATCTTTCTCAAGGAGTGGCTTATTGCCCACCCTTATTAATAAGGCCCTACTCTTTTCGTGGTTAATTCAACCCACCTAACTCCTTCCTACTTCTTTCGACTATTTCCCACTTCTTTTCACTCCTACCCACTCTTTTCCACACATTCCCACACCTTAAAATAAATACAACTCTTTCCTACTCCTACCCACTTTCACCTACTTTTATTATGATTTTTACTGTTAATATTAATAACTGATATCATTGGAATTATTATTGTTAATAATTATTATTATTGTTAATATTAATTATTATTATGATTAATTATTAACTTATTATTAATCAACCATTATTATTAATTATTATTATTAATCATTATTATTATGATAACTTATTTTATTACTAATTAATTATTAAACAATAGTTATTAATATTAATGATTATTTTTATTAATTATTATTATTAATGATATTAACAAGTATTATCATTCTCAATATTCTTAATTATTATTTTTTTAATTATTATTATTATTTACAGTAATAACAATAATAATTAATTGTAATTATTATTGTAATTATTACTAATTTTCACGAAAAATAATTATTATAATAATTATTATTAATTATTATTGATTATTAAAATTAATATTAATGTTAATAATTGTTATTAATATTAATAATTATTATGATAACAACTATTAATATTAATAAGAATTGTTGTTGTAATTATTATTTTTAATTATTATAAATATTAATAATTTATTGTTATTTGTTATTTTTATTATTAATTAATAATTACCATTATTATAAAAATTATTAATAATTATTAATAATTATTATTATTAACTAATAATAATATTAATAATATTTTTTATTAATATTAAGATTAATGATTATTGTTGTTGGTAGCTTGATTTGGCTAGTTAAATCACCCTAGAGGGGGTGAATAGCATGGTGATTAAAGTTACAAAATAATCAAGATAAAAATGTAGAAACGTAAATGTTGACAAAACACAAGTATTTTTTAACAAGGTTAACCTCAATTAGGCTTAGCCATCGCCTAGAGTTCCTTAACTCTAGGATTAACCCAATTTTATTAAGAGGGATTGGTACAACTCTATAGTACATCTACTTTAAGTTCCAAATCAGAAGTTGGCACCCTCAACAAAGTTTGATAGAGTTGACCCTTCAACTCTGTGATCTCACCTAATTACAACTTTAAATAATACAACTCAATTGAATCAATAGCAAATAAAGCTTAAGGAATACTAGTAAGTATTGTTGTGTGTGCTCTCTCTTGTGTATCTTCTTCAGCTGCAAATGCCTCTCAATTTATAAGCAAATGATGTTTGAGAGGTTACGAGGTCATTAGTAGAGTGATCACTACATTTGGAAAAGGAAAGATGATCTTTAATATCATTTCAAGGCCTTGAGATCTATCGTTCAAGCCCTTGAATTCTGCAACCTTGCTCAACGTTTATCACCTCAATTTCCAACGGCTACTTGCCTTCTTTTAGCTAAAGATCTTGCTAAGCAGATTATTTAGCAACTGATTTTGACCAAGCAGCATGATTTCAAAAGATATTAACCCATTTAGGCACATCTTGATTATTTCAAAGTTATTGTCATGTAGAAAATCACAATCTCATGTTCAAATTCGAACCACACAATATAATATCATAAAGATCACATATTCAAATTTGAATACTAAACTATCTAAAAGATATTATGAGACCTCATATAAAATCAATTAAACAATGCTAACATGCCAATATTCACTTTAAAAATATAGCACATTTAACTAATAGTAATTCTAAGGTAGATCCAATTATTAAAAAAATATATATATAATAAACATACGAATGGACAAAACCTCTTTTGTGTTTCATCAAAACATATTCATAAAATATATTGTAAGCTTAAGGAAACTAACAATCTCCCTCTTTTTGATGAAAGACAAAACTCGATAAAACAACACATCAATACAGTTTTGAATTTTAAACCATGAATACTTTGCCAAATACTTCTCCACCTTTTTGTATTTCATCAAAAAGGTAGCATTAGAAGGAGAAAGAAAAATCGAAGTATAAAAATTATGACAAACACATATAACTCCCCCTTAACAAATTAATGACATATAAAGATGCTCTCCCTCAATTTATGGTACTCATAAAAAATATAAGGTATTAAACACTAACATAATATCTTATAACATGTATGTGTTGACTTGATATTCTAATGAGCATTGCAAGGGATTCATATATGAAAGCATTAGTACAACTATTCTCTCCCTTCAAGAATAAATCAAACTTATAGTAGATAATCAAGTAAGTTAATTTTTCCCTTATAAAAAGAGGCAGTATTATGTATGTAAATATTAAGGATCATAACAATTATGGACATAAGGGAAAAAAAAAAAGATCATATACAAGATATTATCTGTGCATAAAAATATTCCCATATCATAATAGCATAGAATATGATAGCATATTAATCATGCTCACACTCGAAAGATAATAAGTAAATTAAACTTTAAAATTTTGAAATCAAAAGGCCTCAAATAGGAAGTAGATCATGAAAAGTAACATGATCTTCTATTTAGCAAGAATCCAAATATTACCATCATTTAGGATGTAGACATAAAAATTCAAACCCTTGAATTTTAGTTATTTATAGGCAGTAACATCCTAGGTTCTGCCTAATTTTCAAGTCCTTGGACTGCATTTCAGGGCCTTAAAATTCGGACAATGACAAATAAATAAACTTATACCTTATTTTTACTTTTGGAAAACCATAACTTACCATATGCTATTACAAAGCTCCAATTTTTTCTTGTCCACTTGAATTTTTAAGAGAATTAAATACTATTGAAAATTCGTTATTAGTACCTAAATGAGAAGTTTATAACTTCCCACAATTAAAAAACAAAGCGCTTTGATCAAATTTTGATACCCTTTTCTGCTTGGGTTCAAAATTGTTAGAAGTTAGAAGAATTAATAAGGTAAAGTTTTTCTTTCCCTCAATCTTGATGGGAGATCCAATTATAATATGATAAACATACTAATGGACTAAATCTTTTTTGTTTTTCATCAAAACATATTCATAAAATATAATGCAAGTTTAAGGAAACTAACAGTTGTCATTAGCAGCAATAATAATTAAATAATTATTAAAATAATAATTATTATTTATTATTTATTATTATGATTAATTATTAACTTATTATTAATCAACCATTATTATTAATTATTATTATTAATCATTACTATTATGATTACTTATTTTATTAATAATTAATTATTAAACAATAGTTATTAATATTAATGATTATTTTTATTAATTATTATTATTAATGATATTAACAAGTATTATCATTCTCAATATTCTTAATTATTATTTTTTTAATAATTATTATTATTTATAGTAATAATAATAATAATTAATTGTAATTATTATTGTAATTATTACTAATTTTCACGAACAATAATTATTATAATAATTATTATTAATTATTATTGATTATTAAAATTAATATTAATGTTAATAATTGTTATTAATATTAATAATTATTATGATAACAACTATTAATATTAATAAGAATTGTTGTTGTAATTATTATTTTTAATTATTATAAATATTAATAATTTATTGTTATTTATTATTTTTATTATTAATTAATAATTACCATTATTATAAAAATTATTAATAATTATTAATAATTATTATTATTAACTAATAATAATATTAATAATATTTTTTATTAATATTAAGATTAATTATTGTTGTTGGTAGCTTGATTTGGCTAGTTAAATCACCCTAGAGGGGGTGAATAGCATGGTGATCAAAGTTACAAAATAATCAAGATAAAAATGTAGAAACGTAAATGTTGACAAAACACAAGTATTTTTTAACAAGGTTAACCTCAACTAGGCTTAGCCATTGCCTAGAGTTCCTTAACTCTAGGATTAACCCAATTTTATTAAGAGGGATTGATACAACTCTATAGTACATCTACTTTAAGTTCCAAATCAGAAGTTGGCACCCTCAACAAAGCTTGATAGAGTTGACCCTTTAACTCTATGATCCCACCTAATTACAACTTTGAATAATACAACTCAATTGAATCAATAGCAAATAAAGCTCAAGGAATACTAGTAAGTATTGTTGTGTGTGCTCTCTCTTGTGTATCTTCTTCAGCTGCAAATGCCTCTCAATTTATAAGCAAATGATGTTTGAGAGGTTAGGAGGTCATTAGTAGAGTGATCACTACATTTGGAAAAGGAAAGATGATCTTTAATATCATTTCAAGGCCTTGAGATCTATCGTTCAAGCCCTTGAATTCTGCGACCTTGCTCAACATTTATCACCTCAATTTCCAACGGCTACTTGCCTTCTTTTAGCTAAAGATCTTGCTAAGCAGATTATTTAGCAACTGATTTTGACCAAGCAGCATGATTTCAAAAGATATTAACCCATTTAGGCACATCTTGATTATTTCAAAGTTATTGTCATGTAGAAAATCACAATCTCATATTCAAATTCGAACCACATAATATAATATCATAAAGATCATATATTCAAATTTGAATACTAGACTATCTAAAAGATATTATGAGACCTCATATAAAATCAATTAAACAATGCTAACATGCCAATATTCACTTTAGAAATATAGCACATTTAACTAATAGTAATTCTAATGTAGATCCAATTATAAAAAAATATATATATAATAAACATACGAATGGACAAAACCTCTTTTGTGTTTCATCAAAACATATTCATAAAATATATTGTAAGCTTAAGGAAACTAACAATCTCCCTCTTTTTGATGAAAGACAAAACCCGATAAAACAACACATCAATACAGTTTTGAATTTTACACCGTGAATACTTTGCCAAATACTTCTCCCCCTTTTTGTATTTCATCAAAAAGGTAGCATTAGAAGGAGAAAGAAAAATCGAAGTATAAAAATTATGACAAACACATATAACTCCCCCTTAACAAATCAATGATATATAAAGATGCTCCCCCTCAATTTATGGTACTCATAAAAAATATAAGGTATTAAACACTAACATAATATCTTATAACATGTATGTGTTGACTTGATATTCTAATGAGCATTGCAAGGGATTGATATATGAAAGCATTAGTACAACTATTCTCTCCCTTCAAGAATAAATCAAACGTATAGTAGATAATCAAGTAAGTTAATTTTTCCCTTATAAAAAGAGGCAATATTATGTACGTAAATATTAAGGATCATAACAATTATGGACATAAGGGAAAAAAAAAGATCATATACAAGATATTATCTGTGCATAAAAATATTCCCATGTCATAATAGCATAGAATATGATAGCATATTAATCATGCTCACACTCGAAAGATAATAAGTAAATTAAACTTTAAAATTTTGAAATCAAAAGGCCTCAAATAGGAAGTAGATCATGAAAAGTAACATGATCTTCTATTTAGCAAGAATCCAAATATTACCATCATTTAGGATGTAGACATAAAAATTTAAGCCCTTGAATTTTAGTTATGTATAGGCAGTAACATTCTAGGTTCTGCCTAATTTTCAAGGCCTTGGACTGCATTTCAGGGCCTTAAAATTCGGACAATGACAAATAAATAAACTTATACCTTATTTTTACTTTTGGCAAATCATAACTTACCATATGCTATTACGAAGCTCCAATTTTTTCTTGTCCACTTGAATTTTTAAGAGAATTAAATACTATTGAAAATTCGTTATTAGTACCTAAATGAGAAGTTTATAACTTCCCACAATTAAAAAACAAAGCGCTTTGATCAAATTTTGATACCCTTTTCTGCTTGGGTTCAAAATTGTTAAAAGTTAGAAGAATTAATAAGGTAAAGTTTTTCTTTCCCTCAATCTTGATGGGAGATCCAATTATAATATGATAAACATACTAATGGACTAAATCTTTTTTGTTTTTCATCAAAACATATTCATAAAATATAATGCAAGTTTAAGGAAACTAACAGTTGTCATTAGCAGCAATAATAATTAAATAATTATTAAAATAATAATTATTATTCATTATTTATTATTGATATTAATATTAATATTAATAATTATTATTAATATTAATAAGTATTATGATAACAACTATTAATATCAATAAGAATTATACTTGTAATTATTATTGTTAATAATTATTATTATTGATAATTTTTTATTACTTGTTATTATTTTTATTATTAATTAATAATTATCATTATTATAAAACTTATTGATGATTATCATTAATAATTATTACTAACTTAATAATAACATGAATAATATTTTTGAAATTAATAATTATTATTTTTATTAGCAGCAATAATAATAAGTATTATTAATATTAATACTAATAATAATTATTATAATTTATTACTAGTATTATTTAATAAGAATAATTATGATAATCATAATCATAATCATAATTTTTATTATTAACACTGAGAATAATAATAATGATAATTGCTACTAACATTTCTTCAATTTAACATTAAATATGATTATTGCTATTATTATTATTCTTAATTAGAGTAATTAATTTTAATTATTAAATTTGTATTAATTAATAATTATTATTATAGTAGTTACTGTTAATTATTAATTATTTTATTTTTAATTATTATCAATTAATAAGAACTGTAATACTAGTTATTTTGAATATAAAAATAAAATAATTAATTATTATTAATTAATTAATTTAAAATCATCATTATCATTAATAATTATTGGTATCAATTATTATTATTAATAATTTAATAAATATATTTATATTATTTGTAATATTGTTAATTATTATTTTCAATATTACTAATTATTTTTGATTTTGCTAATTATAAAGTTTTATTATTTTTATTATTTATTAATATAAGTAATTAATAAAATTTATGAATATTAATATTAATATTAATATTAATTATTATTATTACCATTAATTATTGTTATGATAATTTCTTTAATAATATTATTATTTGTTCTTGTGAATGTTACTAATATTCATTAATAATATTAACAAATATAATAATCATAATAAAAATAATAATCACTATCACTATTGATATTGATTTTAGTATTAATGATTATTATTAATATTGATAGTTATTGTGACTACTATTATTAACTATAATTATTATAACAATTATTGTTATTATTAACTATTATTATTATTAATGAATATTATTAATTTTTATTAGTTTGTAATTTTTTTATTATAATAATTATTACGAATTAATAGTAAGATTATAGTAATTACTTTTAATATTTAAAACAATTAGAATTGTTAACTATTAATATTAATTAATTACTTTTGAAGTAATAATTATCCAAATTAATGATTATTAATATAAATTATTATTATTGATAAAGTAAATAAAAGCTTATTTATTCTTCTTAGCATTATTAATTATTAATTTTATAACTACTCATTATTATTATGTTAGTCATTGGTGATTATTATTATTATTATTATTATTATTATTATTATTATTATTATTATTATTATTATTATTAGTTTTTTTTGTAATTAAAAGTGATGATAATAATTAATATTAATTAGAATTATTATTGTCCTTATCACTAATATTCTTTAATAAATAATAATAATAATCATCATTACAATAAGTATAATTGTAATGGTTATTATTAATATTAATAATTAAAAACATTTGTGATGTTAATATTAATATTGATATTAATATTAATATTAATAATTAGTATTATTAATTTTTATAATTATTATTAACTATTAATATTAATAATAATTATTATCATAATTAGTATTGTTAATTATTAGTATTAATACTAATAATTGTTATTAATAATTCATTATTATTTTGATTATTAATTTAGAATTTTTTATGTTGTAAGAATTTATTAATTATTATTATTAATTATTACTAACTGTTGAAAGGATACTAGTCATTATTTTTATTATAATAATTCTTATTATGATTATTTAATTAATTAATTATTAATTAATAGTTATTATTTATTTTTATAAGTAATAATAGTTTTAATAATGATTACTATTCTTAATATTATTAATTAGTATTTTTTATTATTAATTATTATTAATATCAGTAATTAGTTCTTTTTATTATAATCAACATTAATATTAATAATTATTATTATTTATAGTGGTAATAATACTTATTGTTAATATCAATACTAATTATTAATTTAATTATTACTAATATTTATTTCTATTAATAATTATTATAATAATAATTATTATTATTACTGTTAATATTAATAATTAATAATAATTACTAATATTAATATTATATTTGTTATTAATGTTAGTGTTAATGATTATTATTGTTATTGATATTAATAAGAATTATTATTGTAGTTATTATTTTTAATAATAATAATAATTAATTGTTGTTTTTATTAATTATTATTTTTATTATTAATTAATAATAATAATTATTATTAATTATTAAGTTACACAAATTGTTGACATTACTAATATCAATACTCCTACTCCTTTCCACTCACATATCCAACAAACCACTCATGCCCGCTCCTACCCATTTTTTCTACTCTTACCTACTTTCACTCATTTCTTTCCACTCCTCCCCCCTGCCACCCATTCTACGGCTGCAATATTCCCAGAAAAAAATAGGCCCTAAGTGTGGCAGATATTTTGTATTTTTATAATCTTTTATTAAGTCAATTGGGCTTTGTTTGGGATTGAAATTAGGATGCCTATTTTTTCTCTTCACTTTTGCCTTCACTGCCAAAGCAATTTTGGTTGGCTTTACCCAATACCAATGAGTGCTTTCTCGACTCTCAAGAGCAAATTATTTTATACAACCAGGTGGATAATGTGCTTCGTCTACCTGGCTGTACTTTAGGTACTTTAATGTGGAAGAATTGCAATAGGGTGAACGTTGCTTGACTAGTTGGTTGGCACTCATGTGTTAATTGGGTCACGGGTTAAAATCCAACAATTTGCAAAGCTAACGATTTATTTTATTCCTTTGTCCTTTTGTCTTCCTTTTTTTTCCAAAAAACATTAGTTGTTAATTAATTTATTTAGGCTTCACTTACTTAGATTTTTTAAAATTTTTTTATTCTACTTAGGTAAATTTGATTTTTTAACATTTTATTCGTTCGTTTTTTTGTCTTCTTTGTTTCCCCCAAAAACAATTTAGGCTATGAATTAATTTATTTAGGCTTCATTTACTTATATTTCTTAAATTTGTTTATTCTACTCAACTAAATTCGGTCTTTCTTTCCATTGTCTTTTTGTCTTCTTTTTTTTCCCCAAAAAATAGGCTATTAGTTAATTTATTTAGGCTTCATTTTATTATATATATGTATCAATCATACCTTAATATATCACAACTCACTAAAAGATATAGTACAAATCAGTCAGATATAAAATTTTCAAGTATCACCTCACTAAATATATCATTTCTCACCAAAACATAATAGAAATAACTCTTTAAAAAGTTAAAGTACAAGTTACTAGACTTTTCAAGTATGTCATTTTGGTATATTTAAAGAATCATATATTTGAATTAACTAGAAGGTACATCATAGCATATTAGAATATGAATATGAAATATTGATCACTAAACATATACCAAAGCTCACCAAAAACTATAGTGCAGCTCACTTAGAAAATATCATATATCAAAATATGATCAAGAATGTATAATTGTGTATTATGTTTTCTACTTACTCATTTTGATTAGGAATAATTAGAGTTGCTCACTAAATTATATCGATCACCAAATACATTTCATAACTCACAAAA